>NNCF01129090.1:82850-112604 GCA_002313205.1 Laupala kohalensis | reverse complement strand
CTGTGTTATCATGCATATGCAGTAACCCTGGAGTTGGGTACCTAGAAGATGGTTCGAAATTTCAACATTCAACAAATGTATGAAAGCCTTTCTTCTATGATTCATAACTTTATTATTCAAAGGTGTAATGTTGCAAAAGCATAAAAAAGTTTAATAGCTTTCTTCAAACCCTGAATTTTGGATGGTGGTATGCAGATGAGGGGTATGGCCGAATGCAAGTTCTGGACACGACCACATGGCAGCCTTCATGCCACAATTGCATCCGTTTAACATATCATCGAGGAGACGGGCTCGCTGCAAAAAAAGAAACAAAAGAGTATTGACATCAGTAAAAAAAGTAGATTTAATAGTCCATAAAAAAGTAAATTTTTGTCAATGTTTGTCATAGTAATACGAATTATTTGGAATCAGCGTGGCACTGAGTTTGGATAGCCAGAGTTCGATCCAGTGGAGTGGGGATTTTTCATCTCAATATCCAGAACACTCAGTCTGCTGTAAAACGAGTACCGGACCTATCATGAGGTCAAAACGGCTGGAGCTAGGTGCTGGTATCATCGGCCAGCACCATCCTAGTGCCTCCTCTTGGACACCTTCAATGTCTGTTGTGGTTTCTTTTCGACTTTGAATATGAATGAGTTTTCACATTCCTTGTACTCTTTATCATGTTATTATCAATTATGGATTGACATTTGGTTGTATTTATCGTAATACCAGTTTTTTTGTCAAGTCTATTAAGATATCAGTCTCCATTTGTAATATTGCTGCATCGTGTACGTGTGTTGGGTCACGAAAATTAACGAAAAATATATTAATGGATGTACGTGAGGACTATTTATTTTTCGCTATTGATGAAACTGAATTAGTAATAAAGGAGAATAAGATAAATAAGAAACAATATAAGTAGGATAAATGGCAAAAGGAATACACGAGTCAATTTGATATCGAATAGTCTCTACCAAGACCAATAGTGAGACCGACTTAAACATAACAACTCAGTCGGACAAACCAATCGATATAGAATCCAGTTAGGAATGGAAAGAGAAAGGTATCTTTTAATGTCAGTTTTCTCCGTAGAAAATTAGCGACAAACAGAAAAAAAGAATATAGACTTCTTATATGAAGTAGTTTTGAGTTTAAAAGTTCGCCGACAGCTACGTAATATTTTAGTTGAACTAAAACTACAACTAATAATTAACAGCTTTTAGTGTAGTTGCTCCTAAATTTTAATACAACTAATAACAAAACTAATTTCTCTGCTAAGTTTCTTTTCTACTAAATAACAATATAGGTGAAATGTTCCATAACTAAAACTATTACCTGAAAAAACTTCGTTGTATGGTCCAGTTAACAGCAGATATCACTAGTTAAATATTTCGACGGAAAGAAGATATTTTTTTAATTGGGACTTAAGGGCTTGCCAACTTCTGGGTCATTAGACCCTATTGAAAGATTTCATTTTAATGCAGAATTTCTCGTGTTGTGCACTACGCCCTAAATTTTATTTCCAATTTTAATCGGGACCAATTTTGACTACATTTTTAAGTTTTAAATAACCAAATGGTACACAAAAATTGACGAGACCCTCATATACTCGAAAGTTTGGTTTCGATATAAACAATATAAAAATTATAAGATTTGTGATAATTATTGTAGAAAGAGAAATTTTAGAAAACACACCAACATATTCGCTCTTTTCTTTTAAAAAAAAGTAGTATTAATAGTTTATAGTACCACATAGTTGATACAAAGATCCAATGGTGTGAAAATTGAATCGGAATGTACTTGTAGTAAAATATCGTTCACATTTTGTACAGACATACTTATTTGCTATTCATAGCTACCTGCATCATACACAGAAAAAAGTCTGAAGATTCGGAACAAAAAAAAAAAAAAAAAGAATGAAAAATGGACTTTTCCTAAGTATATCTAAAGCTCAAATCATAAAGAAGGATCGTTTTATTTACAGAATCTCTTTTGATGATGTGGTCATTGGGAGACCGGAAAAGTTTGTTTGTTTTAGCATTGTAATGATTGGTTTGATAAGTGAATGTTTGTTATTTTTTTGTAATATAACCATGTTAATCACGTGATGCAAACTATTTTCACGGTCATAACGTTGTGTTTAAAACTGAGTTAGACTAAAAAAATTGAATTTTATCGTATTATGGTATTTGGTAATTTGCACTCAAAATATGCATTTACTATCACTTCTTGGGTACTAACCACGGAAGAACAGGGCGGCCTTTCCAATATTTCTGCTCTTTATTCCGAGTTGAATAAACGAAATGTTATGACAGCGTGATGATAGAGTGGGAGCATTTAGACGTTATTGCCGCTTCCAACCAATCTCGAAGTCAGTTTTATTATCTTAACATTTTTCACATCTCGGAAGTAGTCATAAAAAATGCAAAAAATGAAATATTCTTCATAATGGAATATGTTATTTGCATTTAGGTCAAAAAAGAAAACAATATTAACCGGATACATTTTTTATCTTCGGGGCACTCATACTCATTCATCCTTCACAATCAAAACAAATAAACTAGATTTCCATTATTAGTACGTACTAACAAAAATCAATATCCAACTTCATCTTACCACCCATACACTCAGTATTATCAATTTTGTTTTAGTTATAAAATTGTCTTTCGTCTCCAAAAAAATTAAGGTCAACACATAAAATTTAGTTTATTAGATAAAATATCAAGTATATTAATACACTAGTTTATCCTGTTTTTAATATTTTATGTAATTAAATTTATCATTCTCAGAATTCTAAGAATTTAGATATAATGTCTACCATACATACTTAAATTAAGCCCTTCCGTGGCTATAGCGTGCTCGTTCGTCATTAAGTCATCCCGGGTTCAATTCCCGGAGGGGGCAAAAATTATAGCTTAGTTCACATAGCTATGGCGTTTGAAAATTTCACCATCTCCGGCTGACAATACTGGGATACAACTATCTAGAGTCTATCTAGACGCTGTTTCCCCACAAATTCACTATGTGTCTAGTAAATAACTGAAAACTGAGCCTTACGAACACGTCCTTAGTTGGTCTATTCGAGAATACATACATACTTAAATTATGTTACTTGTTTTTGATTATAGCATATTATTTTGTAAAAATATGAAAATACCTACCTAAGTCAAATATAGAGGTCAGATAGTAATAATTCAGTAGTTTACATTGAGGATAAAGTTGTATTTAAATTTAGGTGGAAACATTTTGGAGTCTTATACATCTACAAGTGTTAATCGTTCATTTTGCTGCAAAACATAAACCTACATTCAGATTTTTTTCTCAATATTTCCGATAATAAAGAAGAATCATTTTAGAAAAAAATAGGATAAACGAACTTATTTCGTAAAAGATACCTAGTGGATAAATTCAATGTGATAGATCAGAGCTATTCTACAGAATTAAAAAGTGAACCAATCACTTACCATGGTCTTACTTTTCGCGCGAGCTCTTAGAAACTTGGTCATCACGTCTAGTAACTCGGCATTTTCTGCCCGTAGCTCTTCCATTTGTCGATAGCATCTCTCCACTTCCCACTACATATTGATGTCATGAAATTAATTTAATGTTTACACATTCGTTTCTTATTTTAAACACATGCTTTAGGCACAAACTGTGTTTTGAATTGAAATTTGAACGCGAAAATGCTTTGAATTTGTAGTTAATATATAGCAACAGGTATCTTTTTTTTTTGTTTCAATCACACTAATGTAAAGAAGTTGTTCTACAATAAAATAACATATTATTATTATATAATATCATACAAACATCAAAGAGAACATTTATTTTTATTCTTAAATAAACAATATGTTAAAACTAACGGTTTATTTGTATAATAATTTGTTGTTTGTTTGTATTTGTTCTCTTTGATGTTTGAATGTTCAGGTTTGTGGATCAATATCATTTCATGAATATTCATAAAGGTTATTGAGGTAGTATGAACCAGACTAGAGCATGGCCGATCACTCTATATAAGGAGTTGCTGTGACTGGCAGTCCAGAGCGCGATCTCGAGCGCTATTCGCAGAAATACGGGAATAATTAGTGATGGGATTCAAACACTGTCGCATTACTTATATTGGAGTGAATTAAACTAAACTATATTTTCACATAATATCCTAATAAGAAAAAAACAACTATATTTGTCCAATAATTTAAAAACTAAAAATAATGCAATTAACTTACTTAAAATTCAAAAATAACTTAAATAGAATTTCTTATAATGGGAATCAAATAAGAGAAGAAATTAATTTTACAGTTAAAGTAAGAAAATCAATCACACTGAGGAAGTTTATTAGAAGTTTAAGGTGCTATATTGTAGCTGCTTTTCCTTCATTTCTTCGTGCTTTTTCTTGCTAGGGTTTCAATGTGTGGTGAATATAATTGAGTAAAGCACAGTCTCAAAACACATTTAAATTATAATCGGATAAGGAACTTCTAAGTCCAGTTTTACATATCTTCATGAGCTATGAAAACAAAACATTTTTCACAATTATATGTTGATGAAAACAAACTGAGAATCCGACCCTAAATGTCGGTTATGTTTGGAAAACCTCGTTTGCGGAAAACTTTTATAAAATTTGCAAAAATTGTATATTTCGAATTTTCAGTATCGCGCTACAAGTCTAATCTTTCCATCTGGATTAGACATGGTTACGCTATAAATACCTACAGAATAAGACGTTCCAAAAAACCTTCACATCTTCTTCCAGTCACGACACATCTTGAAATCTGAAATCAAATTCTGAGCGTATCGCTAGACGCACTATGGATTCGTAGCGATGCTCTTCCGTGCGCTTCAGCTGTTTGCCTTGTCGTACCTTGGAGCTATATGCTCTCGATAGACCCGTGCCTAGAGGAGTCAGAATATTCTTTCGTAGGCGCTTTCGTTTTTCACGAACTATGGCAGTTCGTTGAGCATAGGCGTTGCTAAGGATAGGGGGAAGGAACGAGGAATGTGTTTTGAGAAATCTTGCGATTGAAAATGCGTGAAACGACTGAGGTGAGACCAATTCAAATCTCGGGAGACATTGGATGACTTAAGTTAAATTACGACAATTTTTTTTGTACGGTGAAATAGCTAAAGAATAAAATCTCAGCTTTAACGCATGAAAATAAAAGAGACGAAATGAGCAGAAGAAAGAAATAATATGAATTAATTTTACTGAAGTGTGTATTATGAAGTAAAGAGTTTGCTTCATTTAAAAGTTATATTATATCAGAAAATTACTATGTTTATTAAGAAGAATGATCTTTATGAATATGTCACTGAGGAAAGAGGGATTTCGAAAATATTCTGAGAAATGATGTTAACAGTGCGTCTTACGAGGGGGAACCAAAAAACTTCCTCTATTAATCCAACTAAATTAATTTTTGAGATACAACCATTAGTCATCCTCCATGTACTTTTTAAAGGAGTGAATATATTTTGTCCGGTCTTTTATTTCAATTTTCAAAATTTTATTTCAACCAAGTCATCTTTGATGCCTTTCAGATCCTCCAGCGTTTCTTTTTATCGTTGTTTGTTGCAGAACCTTTCCTTTCTGGTCCCTCACCGTACGAAGAAGTAAAAAATGATACCGGGTGCCGTATGAGATAACATGTGGGGCAATGAAGTCATGCCATTCTTTTGTCAAAAAAACGGTGGATTGAACCGGCGTTGTCATAGCTTGATATTCCAGCCTATGTAATGTCGACTGGCACACATCGGAAAGTATCTTCCGTACACCAATTTTTCAAAAATTCGAATGCTCTGCTTGAACTTCACATAAGAGAAGGTAGAATTCTAGGTTGAATTATCTTGATATTTGAATCGATTGGTGAAATTTTGGACATCCGGTGCGAGGATTACCCTCCTGTCCGTTTTCCGAAACAGCTTCAGAACAAGTGCCCGAGACATTTTTCCTGATCAGAATACGAAATGTGACAAGCGGTCAGAACGATTGCATTTTCAGACTTTTTTTAGTTTTATTCTAAATTGTTTTTCAAGTTTCTATAAATTCATTCATTCAACCCTTCAAAAATTATTAGAAGTCGTTGGATCAAATCACTGTGAATTTTTGACACATAATACTTCCATTAATTCAAAAATCTAGCACACATTTTCGCGTTTGGTATAGTGAAACTGACATTTCTTTGATTATTCGGAAGGGATTTCTACAAAAACTTAATTACTTCAGGCCAAATTTAACTTCAGATCATCACTAAAAGTAACATATATACTATGATATGTAAGAAATAATCTTACTTACCCTCATAATAATGTAGGTTATGACTGGGAAGCCCCACCACTTCAGCAGTGTAAGTAATAAGTTTACAACAGTTGGTATGACATTTTCTGTAGCTTAAAGACCAAACAAATCAAAACTAAGTTCCACAATAAGACATATTGATTAACATATGAAAGTTGTCACCCATTAAACTTAAAACAGTTTTTAAATATTCATAGCAGTAATTACCAATTCATTAACTAAATAAAAGATTGGACAAATAAATTAGAAACAAAAGTATAAAATATTTCAATAAAAATATTTTGTATTCATATCTTCCTTTGTATTATTATTATTACAATTCATTCATTGTCTTTTTTTCAATCGTAGATAATAAATATGTGACAACAAACATAACTGTAACTTATATGTCTTCTTTATCTAACATGTTACCCTTATCAGGTTACATTATAATATAATATTTTATTATTAACTGAGCTTACCTAAATGTATTGTTGTTATAAGTAAAATAAATAATTTAGGAAATGAAAACGATATACGTCTACGGTGCGGAATTATAGGAATTTCTCTCATTTTCCTCCAATCGATGCCATTCTTTCCCCAATGTCGTGGCCAAGACTAACTTGATGTTCATTTTAAACGAGAGATCAAAGAATAATTATGTAACGTTCAATTAGACAGGTGGTATAACTCCATGACCATCTCAGCATTCCCAGTACTCGTGGACCCATAACTTGAACAAACATTTTATAGTCAAGAAGCCGGGTCCCATCCAACATTACAATGAAACTAATATATCTGTATAAAATATTGCTCATTTACTATCTTTTTGATTCCAGCCGTGAAATAATTTAACGATTTAAAATGTTTTAAGGGCAAATAATTTTCAAGTTAACATCAATAAATTATTGGTAAGAAGCCTGGACCCCATTCGGATATGAATTTCTGGCAACTGGTCTGAGTATGAAAAAACACTGATTTGGTCAGAAGGCTCGCAAAACGATATATATTTTTTTATTTATTTTTTTGGTTGGGGCTTTAGGTCTCGTCAACATTGAGGTCATTAGAGCCCATATATATCGTTATACTCGCTTTATATATAAAACAGATTTGGTAAGAAGCCTCGCAAAACGATATATATATATATAATGATTTAATAAGACGGGTATCAAGCTGTTTCGATATTTCTTTTGCTGTAAGATCAACAAGGTTGTATTTTCCCATACTAAGCGAATTCTTGTAAATATATATTATTCATTACATTTCTCAAGGCAATGAATTATTCTCATTATATTCTTTGGAAGCCATAAAATACGTAAATACCAAATAGAAAATTAGCTTATCTTTTCATAAATCACAATAAATATTAACGTAGAGAATAACTATATAGGATATGCGATAAAAAACACTAGATTAGAACCCAACACAGTTGAATTTCATCAACTTAAGACCAGAAATTTAGGCGAAATTAATAAGAGAAGAGCACTTACATATTTATTATATTAGTAACTAGCTGAGTACCGGGCGTTACCTGGGATTTTTTAAATCTTCTTTTACTCAAGAAAAAATTTCCTAAGATCAAAATACTGTTAGTTACTGTTTTAAAAATCATTTACTGCATCCTAAATTTATAAATTCATAAATATAATATAAAACTAATAAATTTTATGCAAAACAAAATTCAATACACTACACCATCTCGTGGCAGCCGTCTCGTCGAATTTTCGCCTTCCGAGCCATGACGCCACGGCACCATTTCATTAATTTTTTTGTAAAATCTTATGTATTCCCCGCAATTTTACGATTTAAGGACGTTTTTTAATCTTTGTTAAATGTAAAAAACAAATAATCCATTACATTTGATCATAATTGATTTTTTCCTAATTAAATTACTCTATTAAATTGAAGTATTTTAATACATTTGTTTAAATAAAGTTTTATCGTTAATTTAGGTTATTTTTTGTGGACGTATGCTTTCGCGCACATTTTTGTAGAACTATTTGAGGCAAACAATAAAGCCATTCATAGTTGTCACCTATATCCAATCGTTTGAGCGACTATAACTCCGATTTTCTTTTCGATATTATCGACATTTATTGTGAAAAAACCATTTCTTTCTTATCACACATTTTGAAAGCCTATGTTCATCCTGGATATGTAAACCTCCTTTTGTTAAATTGCATCACGATCGGTTCAGTGTTTTAGTCGTGATGAAGTAGAAAACAGACAGAAACATTTTCGTGTTACGCGCTTTATATATTAGTATGGATAATCTACATATTGAAATAACAAGGAATGAAAAAATAAACCATAGGTTCTCGAATGAGGTTTATATGTTACACGTGTCTCAAGAGAGAACATATTGAATTATATTACATATTTGATAAAATGTTTACGTTATTTCGGATTAAAGTATATTTAAATTGCATTGCAAATAGGAATATGTATCAGAATTAAAACTATTAATTCTAATTAAATTAGGGAGTAAATAGAAAGAAATAAAACGGAAAAGGCGGGATATAATAGAGAAAGGATAACAGGGTAAACTTAATAAATTAAAATTAAATACATTGATAAGAGCTTATAATAAAATTTTACGTATTCCACAGCAAGCAAAGTAAAAACATAAAAAAATCAATCTCCTGTGTAACTCACGTTTTATTACAGCCAGTAGATAAAACAGAAGAAATAAAATCACTTCATATGTATTCGAATTAGAGCTCATAGGAGATAATAATAAAAACATATATGAACACTCACATTTGATATTAATCTTGAAATGAATACGTTATCTGAATGAACTTGACACTGAAAGTGTTGAGCAAAAATAAATAAAAAAAGAGAACTCGTAGGCTAATTTTTTTAAAATATTTTACTTTGATTCATTTTCTAGTTCCACGAAACGAATACAGAAAGCGATGTCATTCTAAACGTATGATCAATTAAATTGATTTAAATGCTCTATTTTTAACTGTAACGATTAGTTATCGTCCATTAATTGTGATTATGAAAGTATTCTGGCAACGCATTAATTACGAATAACAATCAAATATTGTGCCCTAGAAAATTTTCGAAATTTCATCATCAACCAAAAAAGAGAAAAGAGTTTTCACTTTTGCTGCCAGAAAACTTTTCGGTTGCTTATCAGAGATTGGGATAACGGGCATGTATTAGAGATGAATAATACTTAGCTAAGCATTCAAATAGTAGTGAGGCAAATGAACAGTTGCTGGATATAAATTTGGAGTAATTATCCGAAATAATTAAATGTTGACTCGCTCGAGAGAGCCATAGAAACGACAGTTTTATCCTTTCTCATTTTTTATTTGTTCACAATTTAATCAATTACAATATATTATGTAGTGATAAGCAATAACTTAGAGATGAATAGTGTAAAATCCAGCACATCTAATTTAAGTTGTATTACCATCATATATCAATATCATGTCACAATATAAATATTTAAGTGGTAATTACTTGAAATCAATGACATAACCTAACCGAAACTAATTACGCTGTTGCAAAATGATCCCTGGACAGAATCAAATATTCAAAACCATGCAATACAAATAGAAAAATCCAACTTCCATAACAATTTGCGTCAAAACCAGGATTATTCCAAATTCTCATGGTATGTACAATTATACTAATAAAATATTAGTACGTATAAATATTTAACTTTGTTGTCATTTAATGTTATCAGGAGAGTATTTATTGACGTGATGATTTTGCCGCTTTAAATGCAGGTTAAACGACTCACAACACTCCACACGAAATCCGCTCGTTTTATTTCATTTACGGCAAATATTTAAAGTACCGGTCGTTTGCGGCCTGCGAAATTATTTTTACGGCCCGCAAGTTATAGTACATTTTACATCAAACTTTTCTGCAAACATTGGCATGGGGGTGGGCACAACTTTGTGTAATAAATATATGCTGTTTTTATTAATATTTGGGGTGGCATGACCGATGAGAGATATTAAAATCGTATTCGTACTTACTCCAACAGACATATGAAAACATTATTATAATTTGAAGTATACTTTTTAACCAAAAAAATATACTACTTAATGTTCCATCTGAAAATTATACAAATATGTTGACGAGAGTCAAAATATCGTGTTGCAAATAAATAAATTTACCAACTAGATTAATCGTAGTGCAACATTTTACCAAACCCCATTCCGTGTTTAAAACATGGCCCGCGGGGTAAGGTAAGGTGGACAGCGTTGGTGTAATACATCAAGAGTACATGTTATCCTCGTAAATGCGACATTTTGCACATAATCACGAAGGATCAGAACAATCCACAAGGTGTGACACTTTACCAATGATTGCGCAAACGTTCAAGGAAGAAAGTTAACCCTGCAAGAGTTACACCTAAGCCTAGAATTTGGAAATGTGGTTGGAAGTCCTTTAGTTTCAGAGCACGTAAAATATATTCCTCGTCTGCTTTAGTAACTTTGGACATATATTCTATCGAAATATCTCCCGTAATCCTGATTAACGATGAATACCAACTTTCGAAATCGTCAATCCAGAATTGCGGTAAACCGACTGCGTAGAATCGTAAAGCCCACTGATTGAGAATTCCAGTCCAGGGCCAGTTCCTGAAAATAAAATGTACATCCTTAATAATAATAATAAGAAGAAGAAGAACAACAACAAGGAGCTAAGGGGATTAGGAGAGGTAGCACCTTTCACAGAATTGGACTAGCCCCTTCTGACACTGGTCCTCACCACCCCCAGGGGTAAGTGAAGCGTAATAGAGATGCTAGGCGTCATTTAGCCTCTCTTTTCCCGTCCGTGCGTGGTAGTGAACCACATCCTGTCTCAGGTAGCCCTGCATTTACAGAACACGGCGGATCTACAGGAGTCAACCTAGAAAAAAAATCCTTCTGTCCAAAGTGCGAGCCACCGTGCTGATGGACAGTATCAACAGCGGAAGGTAAGAAGTCTCATAAGAGTGCCCTCTGGATATCTAACGCCCTCCGGTACTGTGGTAACGCGGGGCTCTGTAACAGTTGACAAGATACCCCAGCTACTCGTGGGGCAGCAATGGAATTAGATAAATCAATCCACGGCCTGGTGCTGAGAAGGCGGGCTACAGTCGTAAACAATGCAGCCCCCCCCCCCCTCAACAAAGAGGAGTCTGTAGTGGCCTGTTTCACCGGGCCATCCCAAAGAAATCCACAGAGTTTAGAACCAGTAGGTGAGACCTCCACTGAACATAATATCACGCAAAGAAGAAATTTTTGATCTCTAGAAGAATATATAAAGAAATAATGTGGAGTTACTACTACAGAGGGATCGAAGGCAACGCTTCTGAGAAAAGTGTCTACGAACTATGGAGACAACGCAATCCGGAATTAAGACCCTATATGGAACCCAAAAAACTTGCAAACAAAAGACGATTTATTGTAAACAACAGTAAGTTAAGTCAATCGCAACATCATGGCAGCAAATGAATTTTCGGGAACATCTCATTTGACAAAGGAAATTGAAACAGAAGAACCATTGGACGAAAACATAGGCTTAGATGATGTTTCATATGACAAATTAAGAAGAGACCTGCTTCAGGTAACAGAGACAGCGAAATCGGCGACTATGGACAAAAGAAAACCATTAAGAAAACTAAATGAAACAGAGAAAGTCAGGGACTTGTTACAACACGTAAACAAAACTCTAGGAGAAACATTTTCTTCTGATGAGGAAATGTACATGACCACCATTAATCAAGTAATCTATGAATGTGCATATTACATCAATAAGTGCATATTCCACAATACCAAAGAACACAATGGTAATAAGAAAAATATTCAGAGAAAACCACCATGGGTGTATAGGATACAAGACAAGATCAGCAAATTATAGAGTGATCTAGTCATTCCGTCTGAAGCCAGAGATAACAGAAAGATCTATAAGAAAAACTATTTAGCAAAATTTTTCTTCTCAAAAGAGAAATAGACTAGGATCCAATTTAGATGTGGAAAGCCAGAAGGAAATTTTGACAGAGAAAATTTAAGCATTCGCGCAAAGAATCATAAGATACAAAAAAGTAAGTTTTCGAACTCAGAATACCATGTTTGAAAGGGACAACAAAATATTCTGCAGAGAATTAATGAACAAAAAGAATAAATTGACAGAAATTCCAAGTAAGGAGGAAACTGAAAATTACTGGTCCACTCTCTGGTCCGCGGACAAACAGTATAATGGTGACACTGAATGGATGAGAAAGGAAGAGGAAAAGTTTCATCATTTAAATGAGTTAAACACTAATCCAGAATTAAATGTAGATAAATAAGCATTTGCAAACACCCTTGTTAAGATGGAAAATTTGAAAACCGCAGGAGTGGATAAACTACAATGGTTTTGGATTAAAAGACTCACTGGACTACACCCCAACCTCTTGGAATCAATAAATAGAATTTTAAATAGCACTGAATCTATCCCCGATTGAATGACAGGGAGTAACATTTCTAATTCCCGAAAGTAAATCCCCTAACAACCCTAAGAATTTTAGACCTATAACATGTTTGTCAACCCCGTGCAAACTGTTTCATCAATTGTAGCAAATGTAATGTATCAACACTTCGCTGAAAACGAAATAATACCATTGGAACAAAAAGGATGCATAAAGCGAACATTTGGATGTAAAGAGATTTTACTAATAGACAAAACCATTCTGCGGGAGGTAAAGGGAAAGAAAAGAAATTTGGCAGTAGCATGGGTATAATATGAAAAGGCCTTTGACAGTGTACCTTATGGACTTATTGTTAAGCTCATGGAAGTATGTGGGGTACATGAACAACTATGCAGAGATTCTATGACCATATGGTGCACACGTTTGGTCTCGAATTCCAATAACGGACATCAAGAAAGTCGTCAACAAATACCCATAAAAAGAGGAATATTCCAAGGGGATTCATTGTTTCCCCTTTTGCTCTCTTCCCTCTATCTAGAAATTAGTCACAAAAACATGAGGGGTTCCAACTTCTAAAAAAACATGAGAGCATAACCCATCTTTTTTACATGGATGATCTCAAGATATTTGCCAAAAATGAAGAAGAGCTACTGGGTGTGCTTAAAACAGTAAAAAGATACGGCGATGATCTTGGGATGAGATTTGGAATTGACAAATGTGCAAAAGCTGTAATAAAGAAAAGCAAGCTAGAAAGAACGGAAAGCTTGGAAATTGATCATAAAACCACCATCAAGGAAATAGAACCACGTTGAAGCTACAAATATTTAGGAATTGAAAAGAATAATATAATATATGATGAAAATATGAAAGATAAAATTACCAAGGAATACATGAGGAGGTTCAGAATGATTTTGGGAACACAATTAAAGAACACCATTTCATTTGATGTTTCGTCTCCTTCGACATATAAAAAATTGTGAAAGGTTCCAAATAATTGTTTTCGTAAACGGTACTGATAAGATTTTCATATTACATGCTTCAGATACAAGATCGCATAAGTGTGATATTTCAGAATATAATTCGTTGTCAATATAGCATATGACAAAGATATTTTTCTCTATGATCTACTGATAAATTGTATTTTTATTTTTAAATATTATGAAGTATTTGTTTTATCGCATTGTAAAACTTTCGATATGTTTGTAAATAATTAGCCTTTTTTGATGAGTAAAATGTTCTTGTTCCTTTACCGTCTATTTTGCGTATGAGAAAATTTTTAAATAACGATTTAAACTAGTTAACCTAATACAATTTAATATACTTAAATGAATAAATTACTTTTAAGGCATTTATTTACAAAATATTAATACATAATTCTTTTAGACGTTTTAGGGATTTTTTTGAGTAAAGCTTTTTAGATCTTTATTGGAAATTATTTCCCACGTGCAATACGTATATCTATTTATCATTAATCAAGATATAATTTCAATAATTTATGTAATTATTTGCCACAAAGATGTTTTTTTAATTACCTTCGCACATTCCTTATGGTGAACGATGATTCATCTTCCTGATTCATAACGCGATATCTTTGCGAAGTATCTTCAAAAATTAGAGTGTGTATCCATTCTTGATCTCTCATTATTATTGCAACATGTGTGTTGTTTCGTAGACATTGCATGACTTCCTGAAGACTGACAATTCGAACTGTTTGAGCTATTTTCTGGCGCGCTGCTGCTTCATTCCCTTGAAAGAAGATATTATTCATGAAGAAAGATTCATATTTAAAGCGATATAATGATTTTCTGTTAATAATAATCTTTACTTAACTGCAAATGGGTAGATCTTACCCAGCGGCAGAATACAAGGAAATACAATAAAATATACAACAACACATATTACAGAGAACTGAAATTAAAAATTGTTAAATAAATGGTTAAAATATATTATTAAAATAATATTAAAACATTAAATATAAAAACATGTGACGCTGAAACTAAAAAAATTAATAAGTCTTTATTGTTCATTTTACGGCAGATGACCCGAACTTTTTCTTTATCTCTTTAGTGCACTTCACTTCATATTTCTCTTCCCTCCCTCTCTAACTCACACATTTTCCTCCTATCTCTTCACTACCACTATCTTAGCATTTACACTAATGCACTATACTATATAATTATTTACAAATGATTACAATGTATAATAATAACGACACACCTTGTAGAAAATAATTAGCATGGTCTTTTTTTTGTGGGGCATTAGGGCTCGTCGATATCGAGGTCATTAGAGCCCTAAAATTCTGTACAGGTAGGGAAAATGCAGTTACGCACTAAGGAGAGCCAACACGACTCTCCCCGCGTGTGGAACTCGCCGAACCCTCCTGAATTACAATATATCAAAAACTTTGCAAAAAATGAGGAAAATGAAAGATACCCTAGCCCTAATAGCGTCGGGATCGAAAAGAACAAGAGATGACAAAGGTCAGGAAAGAGAAAGGAAGGAACCCCGCACATGTAAGTGGAAGTAATGCCAGACTCAGCTCGGGGTCCCGTGTTTGCCAAACACGTACTTACTAGATGTAAGTCCCCTGGGGGGAATTAGTATGGTCTNGTACTTACTAGATGTAAGTCCCCTGGGGGGAATTAGTATGGTCTGAACCTCGTCGAACGAATGAAATAAAATAATCAAAATATTTTCAATTTATTTAAAGAACATATCCCGTTTTTCTACTGGTTTATAATTATTTCTGACAGTTTATAAACATATTATACCTAGGGCTCCAGAAATGATTAATAATCAAAATTCAACCAAATGTTATACCGGCAAGAAGTTTATTATCTCATAATCTTTCTTCCAGAAGAGTTGTGATCGGTAAGTACAATAAGTTGATACATTTAACTTCACGTATACACTCCCGTAAACCTAATACTAATAATATTGACATCACACCGTATAATCCCTAATGACATCCAGGACTGCACAGACTGTTCAAAAATAATACCGGGTCAAAATAGTTGGAGTGTGATTCTGGTCACATTTCCTCTTTGCGATGAGGTCAAGATATGTGAGACACTCAGTCTTTTTGCATCAGCAAAACTTTGTCTTTTTATAATTATAATAAAAATAATTTATATTATAATAATAAAGCAGCAGTAACAGTACAATATAATTATGAATATACAAATAGAAAAAATATAGTGATTACAACAAGGATATCAAAACAAATTATTACATAATGACAATATATACAAATTACATATTATAATAAGATTATACCTTACTAGATACATATTACACTGTATTTACAAATAATATATTACATAAGATCATATGAAGCTAGAGTACTGAAAAAATGAAAGAGAGATACTGTAAAAGTAAAGAGAAATAATAAAAGGAGTATAAGGAAGGAAAGAAATCAAGAAGGAAAGAAAGAAAGAAAGAAAGCATACAAATGAAGGAGAAAGACTAGACAGAGAATGTGGGAATACTAAAGGATATTGTTTTCCATCCACTCTGTAACACGTCACCTAAAAGAAGAGAAAGTTGATAGAGATTTTAGTTGAGCAGGAAGTTTGTTCCAAGAACGTATTGTGTGTACTGTGAAGGATTTACTATAAAGAGTTGTGCCATACAGAGGAATAGAGAGATGTGAGCCTCGCGCGCGATCCAGTTTCAAAAATTTAAAACGTTTTGCTAAAACTGTTAAATGTCCATTTTTTATTTTATAAAGAAGAGATAGGCAATGCAGCGTTCGACGTTCCTCGAGTGTGTCCTAGATTTTTTTGAAAAATTCTGTCACATGGCCATACTCCCTGAGATCAAAAATGAAACGAATACTTGAGTTCTGAGCAACTTGTAATTTACGTTTCATTTTTCCGTCAAGTCAGTGAAAAGAAAGTCGCAGTATTCAAAGTGCGGCATGACAAGAGACCTAACAAGCATTTCCTTTACTCCTGCTGGTAAAAGATCACGTAGCCGTTTTAAAGAGTGGATGATGGAGTTTTTTACATGTTTCGTCTTTTTGGGTTTCCCAACTTAGCGAGCTTTCAATATAAATTTCTAGATTTTTCACGTGACTGGTTTTTTTTTCTTTGAATTTTTCAGGTTTTCTTTCACCCAAGCAATAAGCATTGTGATTTAGAAGAATTTAAGAGGAGATCGATAGATTTTGCCCACATACTGAGTGAGGTGAGATATTCGTTAAGTTTTTGCGCAATTGAAGTTATGTTAGACGGTTTGCCACTAATATAAATTTGAAGATCGTCGGCGTACATTTGAAATTTGCTATGTTTAAGAGATTTGTTGACGTCATTAACTTAAATTTTAAAAAAGCAAGGGAACAGAGGACACTTCCTTGCGCAACACCACGCACCGTTTGAAGAGAAGATGATGTGTTATTTCCAGATACTAGTTTGTTTTCGTCCTGTTAAATATTCCGAAAACCATTTTATTGAAGGCCATCCGAAACCTAAAGTCTTCATTTTTTCAAGCATTCATGCCATGATATATTTAATCCTTTATTGAGAAAGTTGCACTGGTCTAAATTCTTAAAATCACGATACTCGGTATCGTGATTATTTTCGGTACATACTTAGGACTTTCCAGACCATAAGAAACATGAATTAAATCGTTCTTAGAGATACCGGGAACTGGTATTTGCCCATATAATCGAACCTTTTCCAGGTTTGAAGTAATGATATGACCGATCCAAGAATCAGAATTATTTGTGTGATGAGTCGGCTCCAGAGGAAGAATTTTTAAATTAATACTATGAAATAATCTATTAAATTTTATTGCAGGTGAATAATATTCTTTTGTGAAATCACAGTTAAAATCACCCATCACAATTATAGAATCAAATTTAGTTGCGCAAATTGAGAATAATTCATCAAGTTCATGAATATTACCACGCTTAGGGGGTTTGTATATACGCGCTAAAAGACATTTTGTGTTTTTAAAAGTAATTTCAACAAAAAGATACTCGACTTTTCCCGTAATGTCATTTTTAGAAGAGAATACAACTTTGCTTTTTAAATCATCGCGGATAAATATTCCAACTCCGCCACCTCCACAGCTCGTGTTTTCTGTCAGCTCGTAAATGGCGATATCCGGGAACATTGACTGATCCTGAACTTAAAGAATTTTTTAGCCAAGTTTCACTTACGAGCAATGCGTGGAGTTCACAGTTAGACAGGATGCTAAGAACTTCGGAGTGATGACACAGGAGGGATTGTGCACTGACATGCGGTACAAATGGAGTATGCGGAGAAGGATTACGAAGGGCGTTGTCTTGCGAAACACCGGTGGCAGCCGAGGCAGTTTCTAACGGTTGTACAGGTCGCATGCGGAAAAGTTCTACATAAATATTTCTGAGAATTCTTAAGGGGTGTACATGCGACGGAAACATGCAGGAAGGATGCGGTGCAGTAATATGGATAATTAATTCAGTTCACACAAATTACTAAAAGCTTTTAAAAGTGAAAGTACTCGTTATGAAAGTACTCATTAAAGTATTGATTAAATACAAATAATAATAATAATAAATTTTAATGCAATAACTGTCATGTTTAAACAAAATAATACCTGCTCTATGATGAACATCCGCAATAGTTGTTGGGTGCGACTGTGAAAAGGCTAGAACATCAAGATCTGATTCTGCCAATTGTTCAAAAGTATCTATCTCCGGGTAATGACTAGGAAATGAAATCAATTCAAAAAGTTGGCCCTGGAAAGCATACGAAAACAATAAATGTATCTCTAAAAGTTTATGAATGTTCCCGGGATAGGAATAGTGATTAGTTTATGAGAACAGTATGCACGTTTTTATTACAAAACCAATAAAATTTCAGAACTCATATAATTAGTAGTACATGACAAATAAAAGAATATATTAATATTATTGAAATGTCATGACCAAGGCCCGGATTTTGATGACCTAAATATCTCAAAATGTTCAATAAAATGACATAAAATCAAAAAATGCTTTTAAAAAATGACTTCAAAAAATGTTGTCTGCATTTCCGAGTATGAGAGTACAGCACAATACTTCTGGAACGGTAGAACTGAAATTAAAAATTAATATTAATTTAAACTAGCGAATTACGATTTGATAAGTCTGTGCAGGACCTCCGAAATGTAGTTCTAGAACACTCTTCAATTTAGCATTGTTCAATGTCCAAAATGGGATGTTTGCAGAATCTAAAGTTCNGGATACACTTTGTCGGAGTAAAAGTTGCGTGGATTTCTTCTTACTAGCGAGTTGCACTGCCCGTATATGTATATCGCAACCCACATGTTGCCGAACAGTGAATTTTCTTTCGGTTGATATCTTTGTTTTGCACATCTTACAAAATAACACTTCTCCATCCGTAGAGAAAACATCACCTCAAAATTCAGATAGATTCTGTCTTAAATGACAAGATTTAGATGGCTTTATTTTCGGTATGTCTGAATGAAACTACGAAAACTGATCTTAACACAAACTTTCAGAAAATCTGTAAATAACTAAATCTGTAACAACGAAAATAACGGATCAAACGCTTGTCTTTCAACTTGTATATTGTCGAACAGCCATTTTTTTTACAACCACAGGCACATTGGAAATAGAATTGCTTACTGCGACAACAATACGTTCAGTATAGGTAAGAAACCGACTAACGACATGTGCATTGTCAATCCATTGATCAAATATCCATTTACTCCGATAGATTAAAAATAGACGTTAAATAATTTAATAATTTTACTTAATCTAATTTCTTGTAAAAAAAGACAAGAAAAAGAAGTAAAACGCAAAAAAGGACCAAATTTGACTTAAAAATTGAAAGAAAAAAATGACCTGAAACTTCAAAAACAGAAAATGCCCAATAAAATGAATATTTTTATAACCACAGATTCGTGTTCAGGATTTTAATACTTAAGAGCAATGCATACTGCATAAGGAAAAGAAGATGACATGACATCAAAATCCGAGCCCTGGTCATGACACATTTAGTTTTGAAGCAACTAGTAAACAAAAATTTTCTAAAGTTTTATGTCATTCATTGGAAAATCTTCAAAGCATTATAACCGTGTGTTGTACGGTAAGATACTGTTTGCCGACTTTCTTCTGGAAAATGTTTTGGGAGAATAAGGTTTAAATGCTAGGTGGATTTTATCAGGAATAAAAGGGAGTAGTCATGATATTTAAAGGAAACTATAATTAGTTTGTTGTTGGCTTTTCTTCCTTTCTCTCTCTCTCTCTCTCTCTCTTGCCTTCTTGATGAAATCACAAATTAAATGATCAATGAAAATTGTCTGGGAAAGGCATTACGAATACTCGACTTTTTACGACTTGTCTCGTGAGCACAAAACACTACATAAAAACTAGCGTAAAGAACTGAGCTAATAAGCTACCTAAATAATGATTGGATTCATAATACAAGAAAAAAAATCTGTCCTGTTTCAGTACTTACGAGTTTCGGTTATGTAGATAACGGTTATAGTAATATTATAATTTTGATGTTATTTTCAAGACAATAAAACAATCTAAAAGGATTTACCTGATAAGCAGCTACAATGACGACAGCAGAAGCCAGTAGAGCGCTGGCTAACTGTAATCGTTGCGCTGAGCCGCGAACCCTTCCTTGCGGGACTCCACCACATGACGAGAAGGCTCGGAGTGCAGCTGCCGCACTTACCCAAAGCGACTCACCAGCCACAATTCGCCATGCTAGCGTATAACCACCCACGCTCACCATGAGACCCGTCCACATATGCCAATTGAACACTCGGATCAGAAGAGTCCATGGTGGCAACAATGTTGCTTTAGGCACCACAACAATAATTTTTACATTTTCCAAGGTTGAAGGAATGCTATCATAAGCAGTGGTGCCATAAGAAGGAAGTTTCATATCCATGGGGGCAAAAGTTAAATCTCCACTCGCCAATTTTTTCATTACTTCTATATGGGAAAAAGCATAATCTTGAGTTTTTGATAAAAAGTCCAGTCTCTGAAAAATGATGGGAGGTGTTATATACGTAATTGATAAATTGCATGATTCGTACAAGTGGATACAATGTTTGAAAATTTTAATACAGTGAAAGGATGTTATTCAGGTTAAGGCTTAGCATTTCTTTGGAAAAAACAATAAAACAGATGAAGTTGTATCATATCTATTATTATCAATGCAATCGATTAGCTTTTAGGGCAATATTTAATTGTTAATGCACAATTGCGAAACCATTATAATGCAAAGACACAAATGTATGAAATAACATTATATATCGAACGTTTCTGTCGGTATTGTTAAAGGGGAATTGCCTCAAAAGTGTTTCAAAATGTGATTATCTCACAGAACGTCCTCTCAATGTTACTCTGTCCAGAAATTCATCTTTTGCTGTTATAATAGTGCTATTATTATTAGTTAATATTGTAATTTTGAAGTTAAGTGTATTTGTCTACGTGTGAAGAGATTATCGGACAAGTCTCTTATTTTTAAGCGACCGAAGTATAAGCCAAATCGGGTCAAACATCCTCCCGTGTTTCCATTTATTCAAATATTCGAAACAGTATTGTTAACATACAACATATAAAGGTTTAATACTATCATTTACAAACCAAAACACATTATATCACCCTAAACTACTATAATCACGAATGTATTTACATAATTCATTCGGAATTTTAGCTTAGAACTCGTGTGTTAAAATTATGATTGGAAAATTAAAACCGATCAGTCACGTTGTGAAATCAAAGTCAATGAATGCACATTTTACGTATTATTGTAATCATGAAAAAATTCGAACACAAAGATTTTTACGGAAATCATCCGTTATAGAGATCCCTTATTCCGAAAATATTGTTTATGGTATCACCTCAGTCCGATCTGACAGCCCGTCCGTCAGTACGGAACATTTATGAAAAATAAATTGGAAAATTTATTCACTTTTCGTATTTATGGTAGAATTGACTTGTGACCGATACACGTGCTCTCAATTTTCTTTTTACTTTAATACAATTTGGTGGGTTCCTGGACATTTGGGAATCAGGGGAAATGAAATGTCGGGCGAATTGGCGAAGCTGTGACTTAAGGGACACTTGTTTCAACCAGAACCCTTCTTTGGAGTATCACCACGAAAGTTGAAGCTGGAGATTGTCAATTGGATACACCAGCAACAACTCACCATCTGGAAGCCACGGAATATAGCTAGGCAAACCTGCAGGTTAATTGTTGGACTTCATCAAGAATATAAGGTCATATTAAACTTAGGTAGGAGTCGTACAAGGATGGAAATAGGGTTACAAACAGGCCATAATACCATACGGAGACATTTACACATCATGAGGATCAGTCAAGATCCAATGTGTAGGAGATGCGGCATGGAGGAGACCTCCGCGCGTGAACTCTGTTTGTGTGAAGCTTTTGCCGAAACTAGATACCGTTACCGAGGTTTATATTTCCCGAACCCAGAGGATATCCAGAAGGCTAAAATCCAATCATTTGTGACCTTTAGCGATGCCCTTGGGTTGGAATAAACCTAACTGTACTAAGGGGTACAAAGTTTGCTAGTGTAACTTTCGTTTAATGAAAACATTTTTAATTAAACTCTGATGACACAATAGTTCGAGAACATACGGTAGAAATAAGTTAGTTACGTCATCAACTGTTGAGAAAAATCAGTTGGAGTTATGGTGGGAAAGTAATGAGCCAAAGTCAATTGCGGTTATCGTGAGAAAGAAACGAATATAGCCAGTGGCAGTTGACCAGAATCTTCTAGAATAAATTCAATGCCCCCAATTAAAGTGCATAAAAACACAATCATCGATCAGAAAGCAATCTGATTGGTGACTATAAAATGATTTCGGTAGGTATACTAGCCCAACGAACACTTGTACAACGGACGGGAATTCATTCTCGCGCGAGTGCGCGGAACGTCAACAGTTTTATAGTGCAGACTCGTGTAGCGGCCACGTCTGGTCTTGCGCGCAGCGTCGAAGTCACAGCGGGTGCGAAAGGATCGCAAGTGCGTCAAACACTACCTCGTGATTGAGCGAAGCACCGTATTTAGGGACAGCACGAACATTTTCTTTGTTTCTGACGCGATCGTGCGACTGAATAGTAAAAGTTCCTGTCAACGTCGATAAACTTCTCAGTGACGGTCATCATCTCTCGACTACTACCGAGCTACTCACGGTCAAACACGCTGACATCGGGACCTGCCGTCATCGTCTCAATCACCATCAGAAGCAGTATAAAATGACCTCTCCAAATAGAGTATTTTAATGTCGCTTTCTCGTGCAACTCTGAGAAACGTCAGGTCTAAAACGTAATGGCTTAGCACCACTAGTTTAAGCTTATACGTTTTAGACCTGACCTAGTCGTGAAAATTAAAGGATCTCCACTTTTACTATTACCAAGAAAATCGAGCGTTTACAAGAAAGTGTCTTCATACTTTCAATTCATTGGCCGGTTTACCTTATTAGGTGAAAATAATATTTATCTTTGTTATTTATTAATTTCTTTACAAGCATAACTTCGGATGTAGTTGGCTACAATGTATATAGAATCTACAAGCAGTAACGTAAAACAAATCATGAAATAAAAAATGTTAATTTACTTAGTCATAGAAAATTAATAGTTGTGCTAACAAACATTCAAAATTATTAATAAGACAATACAAACTGCCATACTTTAAAGTATAAATGTCAGTAACATTATAAAATCAGACATTCAATGAAATTCGAATATAAATTAAAATTACATAGATACTCAGGACAAAAATGTAGAAATCAAAATGAAATATAATATATGTTAACTGTTAATTCAAAAATCCAAATCTTATAACAATAAAGAAGATGAAACACACCATAAAAATCATGAGTCTTATGAAGTAAGATTCTGAATAAAGTACAACTAACAATTAGATTGAAATATCTGTCAAATACATTCACACAATACATACATTCTTACTAAGAAAGATGTACACCTGCAAAGTCTGGGGTGAAATTAAAATAAAACAAATGTACAACAGTGAAAGCATTATTAAAATATTAGAACGACTGTTGAATGATATGTGATTTAGCGAGTTTATTGCAGTGCAAAGTGATCTTTCAGTTGTTATAGGCAGAACTTTGAGTGAAATTGAGAGATTTTAGTGCATTTGGTAATTTATTGAACTCAGAAATTGCATTATATAAGGAACTTTCTTTTTCCAATTTCTAAATTTACTTTGGGAGGTCTTACAGTTGTAAACCTAGTAGGTTTTTGGGGTCCTACGTAATTTAATTTAATTTCGTTGTAGCGTAAACGGCTACAGTTAAATTTATATAATTGTCTCAGGTTGAGAAGTTTTCTTCTTGACGCATTTACATTTTTATCAGCAATTATTTTTAAAATTCCGTCCCTCAATATTTTAAGAGGCCTAATATATCTTTCATAAGCTGCACCCCATGCTACAATTCCATAAGTGGCTAAACCATTAAAGAGCTTATAAAATAAAATCATCAAGGAATCCAAATCTAAGATGCCTTTTAATTTAGCTTATACATGTATTAAGTACTTAACTCTCTTGACAATACTATTGATGTGAATATCTCATATGACAGTCCATGAGAACTCCTAGATACTTTACATATGATACTCGGATTAAGTTACAGTTATTTAATATTATATCAAAATTATGTGGGGTGCTATCAATGTAGTTACAAAAAGTCACGTACACTGATTCATCTATATTTAGGGTTAGTTTGTTTAAAGCAAGCCTGGTATGAACCATATTAAGGTTATTATTGGTAACAAACGCAGTTTCGTACCATGTATTCTCTTTAATGAATTCTCTTTGTACCTGGTATAATAGTATTGACTGCATATAATACAATGTGACCATACGGAGCTACATTTAAAAAGGTTGTTAATATAGATTAGGAATAATAAGGGACAAAGAATTGAACCCTGTGGTACATCTGTTGCAACACTTTTTGTATTGCTTTTGATATTATCAATTTTTATTGCTTGCGTTCTACCATTTAAGTAATCTATTAATAAATGTAGTGCTGGATCACGGATACTACAATTCTCTAGTAGCAAAGTAACTGGTAAAAGTGAAATTGGCCTATAGTTTGACACTTTAGACTTATCACCTCATTTATAAATAGGTACAATAACTGCTCTCTTAAAACATTTGGGAAATATACCTTTAACCATGCATAAATTAAAAATGTGAGCCACGGGATTACTTATAAAAACGGAAATATTTTTCAATATAGCAGGACCGGTACTATCATCACTGCAAGTTCAATCCTTAAATGATTTAATTGTATTAATTATTTCTATTTCATCAGTTGGATACAGAAAAATAGATCGGTTGTTAGATTGTGGCATGGGAGAAGAAAATACTGTGTTACTTTATTAACATTACATTAGCTAGATTGGAGCCGACGGTGCTGAAAAACTTCTTAAAATGATTTGCAATATCGATTTTTTTATCATATTCTTTTTCATCAACTACAACATTATCAATTTTTCTACTTATGTAATATGTTTTACCCAATTTCTCGTTCACGAAAGACCATAAATTTTTGTTGTCATTATCAAGATGTTAAACGCTATCTTTTTAGAAATTTCTCTTTCCTTGTCTTAATTTAATGTGGAGTTTGTTAGAAAGTTTGACGTATTTGTATTTTAATACAATGTTATGGGGTTCGCTTTTCCATCTCTCCTCTATAAAGCATCTGTTTTTCTCTGATAATATTGATCAGTTTTTTATTAAACTATTCCTAGGTTTGTTTTTGGGAGATCTGTTCTCAACTCGCACTTTGGATAAATCATTGCTTATTAAATTCATGAAACTGTCTAATGAGTGATTTATGTCTTCGTTAAGAAAATTAGTCCAATTCTCACAATGACATGAATGAACAAGTTTTCGGTAATTAACGTAAGAATTGGGTTGTCTAATTTTTTCCCAGGAACTAATTCGGCTTTTATGTTAACAAAAAGCGGTTTATGGTCTGTTATTCTATAAACAAGCTTATGAGCTGTTGCTTGCCAACTGTTAGACTTACATATTATCAATATAAAAACTTTTGCCATTATTGTTAATTCTGGTCACTGACGAGATTTTCGCTAAATATTGAAATTCCAGAAAGTTGTTACAACATTTCTCGGAATCTTCATCTTCCATATTCAAAAAATAAAAATTGAAATCTCCTACAATGAAATAATTTTCTGTATTGGAGTTTTCTTGAAGAAGGTGTCTAGTACCGCACAATCAATAAATTCTTTCCTCTTTAGTTCGTGACTCCTATACATCGGACATATTTTTATTTGTTCAATATCATTAATTATATTTACTACATTTAAAACTTTTAGATTTTTGTATGAAACCGTGACAATATTTGCCATTATATCTTTCTTTATATATAACACAGCGCCATCAGATTGGTTTAAACAGCTTTTATTGTAATGAAAATCATAACCCGGAACATATAGAAAAGAGGGATGTTTTAGTTTCCATGTTTCCGTGCATGTTATTATATCAGGTGTTGTGATCAAACTAGCAATGAGAAGTCTTAAAGAATTTAATTTTTTATTAAGACTTCTGATATTCAGTAGCATTAATATAAATTCTCCCTCATTGGATAACGTTAAATTAAGATTTTCTACATTATTGTGGATTAATTCCTTCAAGTGGAACAAATCGTTATTGTCAGGTTCGGGGCAAAACGTACAATTATCATCCCTATTAGCAATATCAAGATTAGGTATTTTGAATAAATGGAAAGAAAAAGAACTTAAAAATAAAATCAATTGCTGTAGTTTGTTCTTTCATTTCGATTTCGAAGGCAGTTTTTGTCATTCACGTTATGGTTGTGTACTTTAAGACCTTTTCTAACACAATTTATTTACTTACTCTTCCGATGTGCATTGACGGGAATCATGAGCCCCAGGGCACTTATAGCAGGTGACGACACCTAGCTTACAATTAGGTGCTGAATGCCCAAATTTCTGCATGCAAAGCCACTTGCAACACTTACGTGATTTTCATTCTTAAAGGATTACCAGCCAATGAACACACGTCCTACGTTAACAGCTGCTCGCCAACAGGAGGGCGGCAACTCCAAGAGCAGTTTTTTGAGGTCGTCTTGGCACCAGTTTTATACCTTACTCTGAAATCTTGGACATCAACTGATGGGAAGTTAGTGTTTATCAGATCTTCCAGGAAGGTTTGTTAGTGAATTTGTTTTGGTATACCGTGAATTATAATTTTTGGTGCCTTCTTATTTTCTACCACTTGTAATTCAGGAATGTTCATTATGGTGTCTTCTGATAGTTTTCCGTCCTCGTTCGTTACCACATGGAAAATTGCATTTTTGTTGGCAGTTTTTCCTTGAACCACTTCACCTTAATTGCCTTTTTAGGGGGAAATTTTTATTTGATGAATTTTTTCATTGCTTCCAAATCCTTTGTTCTGAAGCGATCTTATTGGTTTCACAACCACAGGATCAATTTTTTGCGGCAAGTTATAACTTTTCCACCATTTGCTCTGTTTTCGTAATGAGGTAGTTTAAAGTACCTTTTATTGTTGATAATTCATTATTGATATCCTCTAATATGCTTGCAGTTATTTTTTTCTGATTTAGGTGATTAAATTAAATGATCTCATAAGTAGAGTGTGGTGCTTTTTGTGCATTCTTAGCTAGCTCTTTGGGTGTTTGTATTTTCTTCATTTGCCTTGTCACTCGAGTGTTCGTCTCTTGCGTTTCTTCATTACGCGGAGTCCTTGCGCTGTCGGCTGCGGCGCCGGCCTTGGAGGCCATCGATCACCAACGTCAGCACACTCGCGCTCGGGAAACGCGAACATCTGAATGGAGGTGCTGATTATACAAAACTGTAGTCTCTACCTGTAGAAGCTCTATGCCACAAAGATAAAACTGACATGTTCTATTAGAAATATTTAATGCACTAGCGTAACTAGCAATGAAATAACTAAAATATGGTTCTACATTTTACTTTGGGAAACACACACACACAAATTATCGATTAACTCGTATTTTAACCAGTACAATTCTCAATCATCGGAGAGTCCGAATGAACACATCCCCACTCCACGAAGGCTACTGACCCTTTATATATTGTAACGCATTCACCTGGTTCCAAGGTCTCGCTGCAACCACCCCTCTTACTCAGGGGAAATAAAACTGTTTTAAGAAAACAATAAAACAAAGACTATTTTACAAATATATACAACTGTTTATACATTGAAGAATAGTTAGTTATCTCAAGTCTCTTTGGAAAGACACACTTCCCAGCGACGCTAAATGTGTCTACTACCCCCTTCCTACATCTCTCGTAGTAGGGAGCCGAATCGCTCCCGAACGCTGTCTTCCGGGTCTTTTATCGTTTAGGGAGGGGTGCGCTTCTTGGTGTCGCCACCTCCGTTGCCCGGTCCCCGGGCCATGCATGCGGAGTGGATCCCCACACTCGCAGCGCAGGTGTCCGCATCTTTTCAGAATTCTGCGTCGCTCACAATGACACCTTCGAGATGTTCCGCGTTGCATACGCCCCTCAAGTACAGTTTATTGGCTGAACCCTTTTGCTGGACAGGTCCTCCACCCCCGCTGTCCAGATTTCTACATTCCTCGAACTTTTCGTCGTTTACAAATGAGCATTCAGTTCCGGGTTAACCACCCTCCTAAGGACAGCTTATCCACTGACCATTTGCTGGAAGGTGTGCCCACTTTGCGCAGCTGTCGCCTTTTCACAATAGCGCATCCCTGAGTTCCGAGTCTCCTTCCTCCCTCCAGGTTAGTCCATCCATTGACCCTCCACTGTGCATTGTCCGTTGTGGGTCCGTTAGTTTTAAACCCAGCAGGTGCAGGCTGTTACAATATTCATTTTTTTATAGTTGAAACATTCACAGTTTTAGGTGAAAAGACTCGGAAGAGGTACAGCATGATAAAATTATAATTGCATAATTCGTTAATGATAAAGTTTTTTATTCATTTCAATTACTTGCCGTACATACTTACCCTATGTTTTTCAGTTTCTTGCAGTTTCTTGTTGAACACGAATCGACACTGCAACAAACGACGGATTTCGAGAAGCCATCGTAATTCATGACCAACTCCTCTAAGTTTACCCATCCGTGGGATTTTTGAAGAATTTAACTGCATGATTTCGTAAGCGGGGTCCTCGGTTATGAAAATGACCATTTCACTTCCTCCCATGCTCGACAATCGTGCAGTCACTTGTCCTTGAAAAAAATGAACTATTTTTTCGGCTGTCGGTTGACGTTTCCGGTGGACATCCATTCGTGTCTTCTTGATATCAATTGATTCGACTGTCCTCTTCGAAAGAAAAACAAATAAAATCTCATTGAAATATGTTATCTTGTATTACACGAGTATGAAAATAATTTCTGTAATACCTCTCATCAACTTTTCAGAACCCCGTTAGACTTCTATATTTTCTAATTCCAAGAAACTTTCCTCTCTTAAAGATAATAAAAACTGAATAAATTCGTTTCTGGACCTATTAACCCAAATTTTAAAATAGTTTTGACACCAAATATGTTACAATTTTGCCAAATATATTTCATTTTAAACATTTTAGCGTTTTCATTTTGTAACTCCAGTTCTACTTCCAACAAAATTTCTCTTTAATTTCTCCAATATCACAATAAATCAATAAAATAACCATGTTTACGTATATAAATTTAGACCCACGTTAAGAAACCCACTACATGAGTTTTCAGTTTGGTTCAAGTAATACTGAGCAAAATTGAAAGATGAGTTAAGACACAGTAGTTAGTTAAATGATGTTTTTAAACAAAAGTCTTTGATAAATGATATTTTTAATGTGAGTGTTGATATTCTTTTTAAAACAGTCCCTCTTAAAAAAGTTTTTTATATTCTTTTTGGGGTAATTTGAATAGCATATGTTGACATAAAGATCCCTTAGAAAAGTAAACGTTCAAACATTTTGACATAGAGAGAAAAGTTACGATTTTACCGTTTTGGAAACAATGTGTTCATATATATATATATATATATATATATATATATATATATATATATATATATATATATATATATATCGATATT
>NNCF01129090.1:54427-82839 GCA_002313205.1 Laupala kohalensis | reverse complement strand
GGGGGGGGGGGTATTCAATTACTCTGTGTTTCACTGTATCACAATTACATTGTTTTTCTTTTGGTAATAATGGTGAATTTTGAAATTTGTTAGGGATCAAATTGACGTGATATCAACTACAAGCTACGCAGAAATCTCTCATCTCCATAGAAGTACCATAGTTGAAGGATAATAAAATGGAGAGTTTTATTTCTCATTCTCAAAGGCAAATACATAAATGAGACAACTTAATTTGTTAATAAATTATTGGGAATGGCTAGCATGTATATCCCTAAAAAATCATTCCTTACCAATCAATACGTCAAGAAGTGTATTCCTTACCACGGGAGCAGGAAACGATCCTGACCAATCGCCTAGAGGTTTTTCTCGGAGGACTAGCGTGCAGAAAGATTGGTGGAATTTCCACATTAAATTAATGATTCTTAAGTCCTCTTTTGAGGTCGTCTGAGGAGTTTTTAATTCTCCGTTGTCCTCTTCCCATGATTCAGCGGACAAAGAGATTGTTACGTGGGCACCAGAATTCAACTGTAGATCTTGATGGGATTCACCAGTAACTTCCTGTGAAGAAGTATATTAGACAATAATATTATGCAACAGATTGATAAAACTGTAAAAATTGTTAGATTAGGCGGATTTACCTTGCTGCGTACTCGTATTTCAGTCTTAAATTTGGAAACATGAAGTGTTTAGAAACTATGCGTGTATTGAAGAAAGTGTACTGTCATAATTAAATCCGATTTTTACAGACAAGTTCGTTATTTATAAGAGTGGAACACTCGTTTTATATTAAGCAAGCATGAACGTTCACGCTGTCTTGTTCACCATTGAATTTATATCGATAGCAACAAAAGAAAGATCGTGTGCTTTGTTAAGAACATTATGTGACATCATCCGAAATTTGTTAAAAGTTGTGATAACGAATGGAAAACTATCTAGTTCTATACCCTATGAATATTTCCATNTATCGTAAAACTACTGTATCTTTTGTTTGGAAAAGAATAAATAATAACCGGAGATTGTAGTCGTGGGGTACCCTGAACATGGCTGAAGTTTCTTATCCTTCTATACTACAAGCCGTAGTCTAAATATTTGGCAACCTTGCATTCTAGTCCTGAGATTTCTCGTAAATATTCTTAATTGCAGCCACTGCTTCTTGGAGCTCGGAGTATGTGGGTTTCACTAAGTTACCGAATTGTACATAAAGAAATTTGTGATTGATAATGTTATTGTTTCTCAACTTAATATTAATTTCAAATTTTGAACGAGAAAAGTATTCCGATATTTTAGTATATTACCATAACCTGCTATGGTCGTGTGTTTTTTAATTCAGACCTGACGTGGTATCTTGAATAAATCGGTGAATTGGAGTAAAATTATAGCATGAAAGGTAATACCAAGCTCTTACATATGTTGATGGGTTTCAATTGTATTGATTGTATATTCAATATTATTGATTATATTGACCCGGGGATGCTAGGTGTAAATTATCTCCAATATGGACTGATTGTAAACATAAGCATCGGGGGCGTCATTATCCATCTCAACGCCGCCGTTTACCATGGTTTTGAATCCAATATAGATTTTTTTCATTATTTTTACATGTCACTCCCTTCCACCTCTAGGGCTGTCCTTCACCGCATATCATCTGACTTTCGTATCGGTACCAGGAATATAATTATTCATCTGAGAATCCCCCTAAACTTTGGATTCGAAACCAACATCGGTTACTTTCCAATTTCCATTATTTTTACACGTTTCGACCTTTTCACCCTACGTTAAAGGGTACCGTGCCCCACAACCAACCACTGTGGTCTGAGCTGAAACATAATGACATGGATCATTCGTAGAATATTTACTCAACTCAGAAACTGTGAAATCCATGAATCCAACTCCAATCGATCCTTTGCAATAATCTCTTCTTCTGTCTCCCTCTTTCTCACTCCCGTTTAAGTTCCCAAGCAGTGTCTTATTGGCAAGGGCACTGAATTTATATTTAAAAGATATCAGAAATACTACTATTTCAGTGAAGCAGAACAAACTTTTGGTTTCGACACACATATACATAATATACGATAATTTTTCCGTACCCTTTCCTGTATGGGGGATGGTCGTGAATGTAATATCGGAAGTGTTATTATGCGTCTCCGCGGCCCAAAAAACAATGATCTCAACACAATATCAATCATTATCAATTAATTCCAATCCAAGGGGTGTTTTTTTCTCATGGTGGGTGATCGTGGACTTGGATATGTCGGTATTCGATTTAGCCACCCCAAAATGATATATTCAACACTCATTTCGGTTGTTTTCCATGTTTGTACTTGCTTCCCCAATCCTGCCCCCCACCTATTGGGTAATATGGGTGTACTATTCACCATGTATACTGATTTTGAACGTATGCAGTAAGGGAATGTCACTAATCGGTTTTGACAAGTGTTTGTTTGAACCTTGACTCTTTTTCCCTAGACTATAGGGGTCGGAGAGATAGGGATGATATGATACCTCCTACTTTGATGTGGCGGGGGAATTATCGGGATGCCGGATGCACTACCTGTCGCACCTCCCCGAGGCGGATGATTAATGAATTAATGACATGGGGTGAATGATGATGAGTGAATGTTGTGGTGGATTGATAGGCAGGGGAACGGGAGAACCCCGAGAAAACCCTGCCACGAATGTCGCGTCGTCCACTACCGCGAATTCTACGGACATGGTTTGAACCCGCGTCACCAGAGGTGGAAGGCGAGTACGCTAGGCACTATGCCACGGGTCGCCCTATGATGAGTGTCAATAATATCGGGGTTTTTCATTATTTTTATTTCCCATCTGTGGGGTTATAAGAGAGTAATTTTTACCGTGAACTAATCGTAGACATGAACAGCAGTGTGACACAGTAATTCTCTCCGCGACCCCCAAAATCATGCATTCAGTTTTAATATCTATCGTTTTCAATCATTTTTATGTCACCCCCTTCNTTCAGTTTTAATATCTATCGTTTTCAATCATTTTTATGTCACCCCCTTCCCACTCCTCCCCGAAGGGTCTTACCCTCTCAGTGTTCTTTGCCGTATAATCAGGTATCTGTGTACCGTGCTTTGTTGAAATTGCTCTTGGCATTCCGGAGTTATGGCGTACTATACATCATACACATAAACATACACACATCCATTTATATATTCCTTGGAGTTTATATAGAGTTTCTTTGGAGTCTCTTCAGATTACAATGAACTGAAAACGTGAATGAAGCACGCACTTAAGCACAATACTATTGCGATCAGTCTTCAATTCTTTATTCAGCGAAGAAAATGTGACATTATTCCGAAACATACTGCTAATTTTAACCACAATTTGTGTCAGTGATGAGTATGTTCATAAGAAGTATGTGTGTGCATTTACTACATTTTATAGGAAGATTTTAAACTTGGATATAAGGATCCTACATTCCAGACATTATATATATATATATATATATATATATATATATATATATATATATAATGTCTGTAATGTAGGATCCTTATATCCAAGTTTAAAATCTTCCTATAAAATGTAGTAAATGCACACACATACTTCTTATGAACATACTCATCACTGACNGGTCAGCTAGGACCACGAATGACGAGTGCCAGTAATGCTCAGTTTTTGTGTGTTTACTCACTAGACACATCGTGAATTTTACCGAGATCGAAGGAACAGCGTCTAGATAGAATCCAGATTGCAGTATCCGAGTATTACAACTGAGGGGACCCAAACATTTTATTTTAAAAATAATGTTTTTAGATGTTGATAATATTCAGTCTCGCAATTGTCTATTCATATTGTGGAATTGTTACATCACTTTAGAAGAATTAACTTAGTATAGTTTGTGACTAATACAGTTATCTCCAAAAAACCATCAATTGTCTTGTATTTAATGACCTTAGGGGAAAGTGGGGTAAAATTGGGAAGACAGGTCATTCCGTGTACCGGACTTTTTTCTAAAATGTTATGGTGCAATCAGCCACGTACTACTAGTCGGTGAAATCGCATCTCTGTCATAAACCACTAGTTCTGTGTGACTTCTGCTTGATTGTGAAGCTCCTCCAGTTTTCGGGGCAAATTTTCGTAAAATAGAATTTTTCTCTCCAATGAAGGCGATTGTTAAAAACGAAAAAAACAAGCAAGCTTAACACTGAAAAAATTCTGTTAGTTTCTCAATATTCCCTTCAGCTTTTGTTGCAGCTTTGAAAGATGACACACGCACTATGACATCATGATTAAATTTACTGTTTAAGAAAATCGTGATCAGGTAACTTTTCATTGAAAGCGTTTCATTGTGCAAAACTAATCGTCGTGTATCTTAATAAGTTATTCCTAAAGAATTCTTAATTTGCTGTGCAGTGTATGTAACGTAAAGACAAACGACAGGTCGAAAACGCATCTTTTTCCCCACCTGCTCCTCTAACGAGCTTTACCTATAAATCAAACCGTGAGCAAACAAGCTAGATAGATGTCATATTGCTTGCTGTACTGAAGAAAATCATCGTGGAATACGTCAGATGTGCCCGTCCAGAGCATGCGCAATGTAAGCGAATCACATTCAAGACATTATTTTGGAACGGGCGTATTAGGATATCGCTTCACGCCTACAACTCAGTCAAACATTACATAAATCTGGCAACACCTTTAAGTTCCCTAAAACATGTCTTGCGTTTCATTAGCTGACCAACGTCCCCTCGGTCAACCTCGATAAGCAATGGCACACATTATCTTATTCTATTACGGACTAATTCAATATTAGAGCTGATAAAGGGACGGTCCTCTGGCCCTTCAGCGTAAATCATGATTTTCACGTAAATCTTCATTATGTAATCTAGAATATTTAAAGACTTAAGAAAATTTGGAAATATTTTGCGTAATATACCATCAAGCTTACCGTATAATGAATATCTTCTACCACTCCAGCAGTATCTTCGGTCATAAATTCAACAAGTCTTCGATAACTTGTTCCTGCTAGAAAATACGCCATCTTGTTTTGAAGCCAAGATGGCGCACAACCGCGAGTTGATAGAAAAGGCGCTCGCCACAGCAGGATTCCCGATCGAGCACGCTGGTGGAGTAGTCTCACCCACCGCTCGCCATCTCCAAGGTCAACAACTGTTGTCCCACGCTCACCGCTCACTCCACCATTTTCTACCCACAGGAGACCAGCTAGTACCCTCACATCTGCCTCAGGGAGAACTGACTCTTTTACTAACGCCTGTTGAGAGGAATATATCATAAAAAATTGAAGAATTAGTTATCAATTCTCAGAGAGTGGTGTATCACCACCACTGATAATACAGCTTTCATAAGAATATTATCAAACTTCTGAAAATGATCGGTTCACTACTACACAATAACTGGCATAGCACTTTTGTTTTTCTTTCTTCATTCCTTCCTTCCATTCTTTTCGTTCATTCACTTCACAGACAATCATGCAGTGGCGGATCCAATGGAGGGGCGATTGTCCCCCCCCTCCAGGAATTTGAATCGACTTTGTAAAAAACAAAAATAGGATATAAAAAGCTTAAAATTTCTGTTTTAAATGTAATTTACTTTGTATATTTGATTAATTTATGTTTTATAAAACACAAAATTTTAGCTGTCTCGGGCTAAATATTAAATAAATTGTAAAAGATTGAGGAAACAATGTAAACAAACGTATTTTATTTCCTTTGTGAACGAAACGGGTGATTCCTCGGTCTCGCTGGATCCGCCCCCTCAGTCACGGAGGTTTTCGGTTCGTAAATAAATCTACACTAATAAAAGTGAATTCTATGACATGGAAATCGGAAAAAACTATACGATGAAATTATTTAAAATTTTAATGGACTCTTCATTAGGGTTATTGCAAATAAAATGGTTATGGTTAAAATTGAGGAAAAACTAGAGCCAAGAAAAAAAAAAAAATCAAAATGACTGCTACTGTAAATGTGAATCTTCACTCGTATGACTATTGATTATGAAGCTCACTAAAGTATACACAAGAGTACAATTGCGTTCAGAGAGGTGGACAATTCACTGAAGGTGTAACCGATCGTAGAAGTAAAAGTATACAAAGGCTGTGAAGAACATAACATAACCTAAATGTTCAAATACATAACCTAAAAGTGAAATGAAAACCAAACTATTCAGATGTCTTAACTACGGCCACTTAATTATCTAACCATTATTATCTGGCACTTTGTTTATTAAGCTTTCTGTGATAAGTGTATTTTTTTTTTCGTCTTGATTTCAAAACAATTCGTTATTACATACGTATAATACTGAAAATTGTGTGCATTGTCTGGTATTTAAGTTTTTAAATAAACGAGAGTTAATATAATAGTTTCCTCATTTCTCTACTCTTGTGAAAATAAATTTTAATTTAGAATATCATATAACACCCAAAAATCCAGACCAGTTGACAGGTGTTTTAATTCTAACTATAGGGTAAAACATATTAACACACAGTACCAATTTTTCTTTAAATATTGATGAAAGTTTTTGTATTTTGTTTAACAATGGAAATAAATATTTTGTGCTTAATTTGTGACTTTTTTTTCAATTTTGAATGATTGTTTCAAGTTTCTTTTCAAATCCCAAGCAGTGCCGGGTAGTACTTTTACTACAATACAACGCTGACATATTAACTTGTTCCCCAAAAAAGGTTCCTGAGATGTGTGCGTTAACAACTCGATATTCAATAAATAAAAGCAAATATTAATTATGATATTCAAGCTTATTACATGTCAAAATTTTTTAAAAAAATGAAATAACTGATCGAAATTCAAAAACATTATAGCAATTTTCTTTTACAAATAGATACACTCCGTATTTGAGACGATTGGTTATATCACAAATAGATAAAGTGATAAATGAAAAAATTAAATGAAATTACGAAAATTCTTGCGTGCATACCACTCTTAATGAGAACTTTTCGATACCTCCTATGCCGTTGGAGCTTTTCAAATCATGAATGCATCCTAACCAAACATTATCACAAAAACATTTGAGAGTAGAATGAACTTGGCTAAGTTTGAAAAAATTGAAATAATTTAGATCTTTATTCAAAAAAGGGTACAAAGTAATAAAACTAACATTTTCATACCTTTACAAAACAATTTTCTGCTTTCATTTTCTCAGGAAAACTCTCCAAGGCGATGAAAAATGTGAGAGAATACACAAGTTTTGTGATACAGCCATTACGAAACACATGCATATTTTTACGCAGAACTTCAACTTTTCACTTCTGGTAGTCGTAGTACTTCTCGGTGTATGCGTATGTAATATCTCTAAAAGTTATCTGTAGCTTGCACCATACGTAACATGATAAATGACAAATGTGTTACAAATTCGTTATGAAAGCTTGTCAACGTTTTATATTCATGTTAAATGCACCCTCGAGTTGAATTAGACACAACTGACTGTCATGAAGTTAGTTCAGCACATCTAGAGTCTGACATAAAATAATTGCCATAGATATTTAAGTTATTTTTCCATATTACTGATGATGCAACGAATTATATCTTGTTCTTAAACTGTGTCAAAGTTCAGTATCAGACGAATATTAATGTCGGTGTTCTTTCTATTTTGTGAAGCATTGTTCCGCAGTGAAGTTATTAAAATCTGTTTTAAAAATCTGAAAATTCAAAAATTATTTTTTCTGTATGTCTAGGTTTATATAACATGACATGCGACTTTTTTCATTAATTTTCATTAATTAATATTGAAGCGTAAAGCTACAAAATAGTGTTGAAACAAATCGAAACATACAGTGCTAAGAAAATCGAAATAGGTTAACGTTTTATAAGTTCTTTATTATTTTAGAATAACCTAGCTTCCTCAAGAATTTTGTTTTATACAATGGTCTCGCGTAATTGTACTTTATTCATACTTCTAATGTGGTTCTTCCAATTCCCACTTTTCAAACACTTAAATTTTATATTGCTGATTTTCCACTAGAGACAACAGGTATTAGTCGCCATGTGTGCTTTTGAATCAAACCAAGGACAACCAACCCTACCATTTACTAATATCAAACTAATTATAATGAAAAAAGTGAATTTTAACATTCTGACCGAAAATCAATAAGGTATATGGTTTACAGTGAGATCGATTATTGATAATGTGGCAACATAATATTTCTAAACGAATATAAGGAATGACATAGTAAATATGTCATTGCGATCTCTATCCATGATTATATTTGTCTGCTCGATCGATCCATCCTAAAGTCGTGTTACTTCATGTTGTAGAAGTAAAATTTCTGGATTGTTTCTTAAAAATCTTAGTTGAAACAGTTCCTTGTAGACCATTACAATAAATATTACATAAGATGTATAATATATAGCGTACGATCATTACCGAAATGAAATAAAAATTTAATGCCCTACTCATAATTTTTCTTTCTCTGACAATGGAAATACACTATTTTGTAGCTTTACGCTTTAATATTAATTAATGAAAATTAATGAAAAATATCGCATGTCATGTTATATAAACCTAGACATACAGAAAAAATAATTTTTGAATTTTCAGATTTTTAAAACAGATTTTAATAACTTCACTGCGGAACAATGCTTCACAAAATAGAAAGAACACCGACATTAATATTCGTCTGATACTGAACTTTGACACAGTTTAAGAACAAGATATAATTCGTTGCATCATCAGTAATATGGAAAAATAACTTAAATATCTATGGCAATTATTTTATGTCGACTCTAGATGTGCTGAACTAACTTCATGACAGTCAGTTGTGTCTAATTCAACTCGAGGGTGCATTTAACATGAATATCAAAACGTTGACAAGCTTTCATAACGAATTTGTAACACATTTGTCATTTATCATGCCACGTATGGTCCAAAGTATATGTTATCTACGAAGACTTCTTTTCGAAACAGTCTTTGTAAATAAAATATCTGAAAGATGCATTGCCTCTACTGAGGGAGTTCGAGCAAAGTTTGGACGAACGCATGGGAATTCTGTCCGCATGGAGCCACAGTATTTCGTATTGACAGCTGCCAAAATTTAAACAAAAGACTGAACGTTAACTTTTTTCCCCTAGAGCCACCTGTTCAACGCAGTGGTTCCATTACTTCCAAAAGGAAAACGTGATTCTGGTTCGGATGAGGACTGCGCCTAGCACATCTGATCAGGTGTCTGATCTTTTGAACTGCTCTCTTCGACGAAGGAAAATACCATGCAGAATGGTGAAGATACAAACTTTCTACACGTTTTTAATCGGTGAATAAGTTTTAAAACGGAAATTATTTCCCAAAATTCATACCAAGTATAATAATTCTGTATGTTATTGACTTGTAAATGAAGTGAAAGGAATGGTAGTGCATGAAGACAATTCATTGATATCCAATCTCTAACTTTTTGAAAGTAAAACTTGAGATGAGAGACAAACGTGTAATAAAAGACTAAGGAAATAATGGGATAGTAGTTATATTAATCGTCTTTAAATACTTTTATTTTGATAATGAATTGTCATGTTTTGTTGATGCGTACATAAAAAGTACATAAATAAATAATCAAACGATTTATCAAGAAAAAACAACATTTTAATAGTGATGATATCCTACTGGAGGACAAACTATTAAAGACACAAGGTACAAACACCAGAAGCTAGTACTATTATCTAATACTATCAATAGATCTAAAAGGCTTAAATACGTCAATCTGCCACTAGAGAGCTCTATTCTCACTCAGACATTTCATGATGATAAAATGTACATAATTACTTATTTATGACTTGAAAAATCGCCATATAAATTTGGAATATCAATTTTCTAATTTTAATGTAACATTAAATCAATTCTTTACTTTGTATCAAATTCTTTAATTTTCACACGAACAATTCATTAATAATGTATTTACGCGGGAGTGCTTTTCCTCGAGTTAACGGGGAAAACCTCGTAGCCAATAGCTCAAGCATCACACTCTCTTCAGACTTCGTCGAGTCAACATCGGGTCATAACAGCGTCCGTCATGAACATTTTGTGAAGCGTGTTGTGCGTGAGGTTATACATTTCCTTCAACCATATGATGTGATGTGAACATAGTTTTGTTGTGATCATGGAAACAATGTGATCATACAAACTTTAAATACTATTGATGGATCCACACACCGTCACTGTCTCATGCATCTTCCAACGGCCTGGGACGCTGTATGCCAACTGAGCGTTGGCAAACGCTACAAGAACGTAACTATGAGCTCACATACCTTTCACTGGCCGGTGAAAAATCTAACGAACAGTATGATCTTTCATGATCAATTTAACCTGCTTTCTTTGACGAATTCAATAACATTTAACTGAACCTTGTTGTACATTAAATGCCATGTTGTAGGTTTTAGTATTAGATATTTTATGTGTATGTCCATTAATTTCTTGGGTGTTTAAGTTAGATTTTTGGTGAGATTATTAGGGAACGTGTTTTTGTGCCATTTCTTTGTAAAACAATTAATATTTGTATATTCTATGTTTATCGTATAAAATCATGGTAATCCTTGTGGTTCTCCATTACAAAAATCTTTTAATTATTAAAATCAAGATACCATCCACTCCCATAGCTTCCAGAGTGTTTTGGGGGTACGGTTATTGCTCCATACACATTCCGTTAAACTGACTTATCACAGATCATTGTTAATTGATCATAGAAATAAATTAAGAAATAATATATGAAAAACATATAACTGCATTAGTAAAATAAATTACTGTTATTATGTGCGAGCACAAATTATTATCATATAATGATAATTTATAAATTAAATTAAGCCACAGAAACTGATAAGCTAAAATTATAACATAAAACGATAATTATTCAGGGGGTTCAAAAATATGTCAATCAAAAAAGTTCAATAGAATCAAGTAAGACTTATGTTTTATGTACAGAAAAAAAATGATTATAGAAATAAAATAACCGTAAATGAAGTTTTGATATTTATAGTATACCTATTTTCATTTTCCAAGTAACAAGAAAGCATAAAAAACAATTTTATTTACGCAATTTTTACCACAAGATATGATACATCATTTTCTAATTAGAACAAATACTTCAATAGTCACAATGGGTAACTACCAGAAATTTTATTAGTCAATTTGGTATGGTTTTCTATGAAAGGATTTTTGTATGATGGGAATACTACATGGACGGCTTACTCTCGACTAATAATAACTTGATTGATTGTCTGTCGAATACAATTTAAAAATCTATCCGTTATGTTTGCTTAAGCCTGATATTTTCACCCCCACATGCCCCGAAGTTAAGTGAAATAATAAATTTTAGAGTTGAATGACCATCGCCCTGTCCAATCGTGTTGTTCGCCACCATAATGAAACCATTGCATATTGTTTGGGTGAAAGTACACCAGGGAGGCATGAAGACACAATATCTGACTAAAGTTACACGATTGGGCATTCACGATATGCTATGAGTTAATGCCATTATTCTGAATATTTATTACCAAGAGATATACCTTTTGTGTATAAAATGTATATTAAATAGTATATTAAGAGTAACTTGATAAAAAACCATATGACTCTCCACATTGTACGAGTCGTGTTTTTCATTTAATTAATTTGTTAGTTATTCTTTAAGAAAATATCAAGATAGCCAAAATAGTTAATGTCGTTGTCAATAAAATATTTATGGCTATAAAAAGGTACGAAATTACAATCGCCTGTACTAAATTACAAATCAATCGAGGTTACTATACAACGCAAGCGTGCATCTTTCCAGAGCTTATACAACATGACGCAGCATGAACTACGAGTAAAACTGTCTCGTCCTTCACTAAGTCCTGACTGTCTGCCACCGCTACCTCACTCTATCTCTATCTAAGTGGTTCCCCTTTTTTTAACGGATGATGATTGTTTCGAAAAAAACAAAATACACGCTTGAAACGATCGTGCAGGTAACGGATTAATAAACACCTGGAACGGGCAATCAACTCCTCCTGCTTTAAGGTGCCTCTGGCACCTGCGCAGTTCTGCAAAATTGATATTTCCTCTTAAAAGATATATTATATTTAATCCGTATCTCGTGAGAATTCAGGAGCTGACGACGTCTAGTAGACGCCGATATCAGCTGAAGAGAAATAGTTCCCATTAACAGGGCGCGTCAATGACCGGGTACTCTCGAACGTAGGGCAAATACTCTCAGACAAATGACGATCGTCGTCAGAATTGTCAGCTGTCGTTCAAGAGGAGCCCGGAAGGGACTGAAATAGTATTGTATCTTTAATAAATTCATTTTTGGTCATTTTTCCATGCTAAAACAAATTATAACTGTTCGCATTATTGAATAGTGTGAATTTATTTAGTAAATTCAATGCATTATTGATCAAACCAATAAAAAGCTATCTTGACAATGAAACTGTATTTTTTAGAGCACCCAATCAGATAATTTTTTCATCAAACAATAAGCTGTGTTTTTTATGGACTCTTCCTTATTCTTGTTGGTGAATTGTTAGCAGAGGTTTGCTGTGTGCTGGAGAGGTGAACGCGCTTGGAACTCTTATGTTTTGTGTTAACAATGATCAGATATATTAATCACGGAAATGTAATGTAACTTGCCTTGTCACATAAATCTTAATATTTTTATGTTCAAGGTTCTTTACTATTAAGTTCAGGTTTATTACTTGACGATATGTACTCACGTTAAAAAATATATTGACATTATCTCACCACTTTTTATTACAGATGTTGACTGGCGATGCTAATCCATTGCACATATGAACTTATTTTTTGTCTTTTAGACTTTATTATAGTGCGACAAAATAAAAATCGTTAGCTACCACATTATCCAGCGTTTGCTATTCAAGAAGGGAAGATTGATAAACTCCGAAGACCACATTCATTAGAGCTCACAGAGTTTTGTTAATCGTATATTAATTTCAGTTTCCTAACTACATTCTGTCTCCATAGAATATTCACGTACATTGAGAAATGCTGTTGGAGATAGACACAGTATCCTGACGTGGTGGAGCATAATACACAAATTCTTTCCAGAGAAATGTCTCTTATGCGTGCATATTTCATATTAGTTACTGTAACATTTCACCTCAAGCCCTGGTGCGATGTTATTTTTTCTTTGGTAGAAGCGGGATCCACATAAATATCAAAATCCCTATGGAAGTTTTTGTCGCTGCCACCAGCTCGGTTTCCCGAGCAACCAAACACACGTGTAATAACAATAAATAATGATTTATTACAATTAACTAGAAATCTGAATTTACAACAGAGACAAACTCCCAAAATCATTAATACATCTAATAATCTGTTATTACACAAATAATGCTGTCAGAGAGCATTAATACACTTGGTTAAATATAGTTGAAGACAACTAAATTGTAAAAACCCTCAGGTTATCTGATCCTTCGAAAATATAAGTTGTTTTCCCCAACAACTAACTGATACTAGTTACGACCCTCGCAACTAGTAATGACTTCATTAAGACTACCGCAGCAGCCTAACGAACATCTGCTCTCCGCGACCTAGTCTTAACTCAGTCACATCTCCGTGCTGACGGATCTCTACATTCCCTCGTAAAGAATCGACTAGGTTCTTCACTCCTCCCAATATATAGTAGAAGAAGTCACGTGATAAGCTAATAACCACGCCTTCGCCACCACACCATGCAAACACTCAGTTTGGGTCACCCCTTTGGCTTCTAGTAACGCAGAGACTGCGCTGTAGAGGACGAACCGCCATGGCGTCACCTAGGCGCTCGCAAACACCTTTGTCGTTGTTCTATATTCGACCCGTACTTCATTCATTACTTCGTAGAATTCTTCTTTTCTTCAGGTACACCTAAATTCCAGTGAGCATCGCTGGGTCAACCTCTCAGGCCGCATTCCTTAAAAGTGAAAGGTGTCCTTTCAAACAATACTTCAATAACTGTAGCGGCTTAGGGTGGATCCCAAACTCGTCGCACGTCCGTCTTAGCGCCGACCGGCCATTTATTGTAAGATTCTTAAAATCATCCGGCTTGGAAAATGCAAAGAAATATTAATATTTCACAAATTGATGGCATGTCCTGGCGCCGACGTTACAGTTACACTTTCTGTGAACATAATGTTGAGAAAAGACAAATGGAAGGATGAAATTCTAAAAAACAAGGGAATCAAAATCGGAGTTTACCATTTATTTCTTTTCATAACTGGAGGTAATAATCCAAAAAATTTACGTTACACAAGTTTTTTACTTCGCCACAAAAATAAATGACTACCAAATTTGTGTGTTTTATACATTTGTTAGGAGAGGTTTTTCTTCCAATCTCCTTAGCGAATTCAACTTTAAAATTTAGTTAAGTAGACAAATTTAGAAAATTCCGTAATCTTCGTGCCAAATCTCATAAGAATAAAAAATTCTTCAAAAATTTCTTCATATTTTTTAAACAAAGAAACTAATAATATATTTTTATACTTTCATAAAATCCATTTTTGAAGTATATGTTTTGAAAGTAATTTTTCTTTGTAGTCTAACAGGCCAAATTCTCTATCGCTGTTGGCGAACACTTCTTAATATACTCATCTTTTCGTTCAAATATGATTTATTCTCATCTCTGGTTACATAACGAAGTCAAAGTGAGAATCTTTCCATTTATTTTCTCTACGGTAATTAATTTATCACTCAAAGGTTTTCAAAACTGAGGGAGTTTGCTACTCACCCATCCCTGTTACAGCAAACACCCTTCATTTAAAGTACCATTGATGAATAACATTACACCTCTCTGTATTTGAGTAGAGGAGAGAGAGAGAGAAAAAGTTCCACATGGTGGTAGCAGTGCACGAGCAGGGAAGTGGCAATGGGTCAGGAACAGGGGAGTCAGTCTCCTCGCTGGAGGTGGGATCGTGTTTCTCTCAGTTTATGGCGGCTGTGGCAATAAGGTCGCGGTAGCTGCCTCAAGCCACTTAACGGCCGTTGCCCACGCCGCCGGCCGGGAATCCCTCGGGCGGAGGGACTCCCCCACCAGGCCTGCCACTTTTAGCAGACGGAAAGTGTAGGGAAATCGATGAACGTATTTCACTATCGGTGTGTTTCATTTTTAAGACAATATTGTGAATATTTTTATAACGCGTACTTTATAACATTTGAATGTACAGGTTCAATTATAATATCAATTTCTGTAGGTAAGGTTTCAATTAAAAGATGTACTACGATATCAAGAGATATATTTTCTAGATTGTGAGTAGAACTTTATTATTTTCTTCGACGTATTGTCAATATCTGGGTGACGCATTCCATAGATTACGGTGTGAGCTTTCATCATATAAAAGAACTGATCAACAATTGCAAGTCACGAGCACTTGAATTATGAGTTAAATTGTTGTAAAGGAAAAAAATATCAAAAGGTTTACTTAATTCAGGACTATTTTTTCAGTACAATTTCATTTATAACATCAAAATATTAACACGTAATATACTTATGTTCAACCGTATCTAACGTATCGTAACATGTCTATATTTAACAGCTCTAATAAACTGACTATACAGACACATGCCTAAGCCCAACTCCACATTTCGAAATATTTCTGGGTTGTAAAGAAGAAGAAATCGACTTATGACTTTTGATGGACGAATACCATTTACTTCGTGCTTTCTTTAGATCAAAAAGTCGTGAGTCTAAATTTTTTTCTTTGTTATATAATGAACACTAGAATTTTTGGGTTATCTTTTTCTGTGCTTTTTAACCACGGAGTATTTCATTTTGCTTCAACAGTTTCATTCAGGTATTGTAAACAATCAATTTTTTTCTTTTCTGTAATCTAGTTCCGTATTTCATAATATTAAAAGTATCTCAAACTATTTCTTGTGGTATTTTGACTACGTTATATCTGTTGCGTCTATACTCCAAGACATGTAACTTTGCCGAAAATTGTGCAATATGGCTGCCTAACACGAATTGCCAACTTCTGGGAATTTAAGTAATTTCCGGATAAATATTAATAGTTGTCACAAAAGCGATGCTATAAAGAAATTCGAGTTAATGACACAAGAAACTAAGGCACAAGGTAATATTCATTCCATACACTCGACGCAGATGAAAGAATAGCGCCACAAAAGCAAGTGCATTGAATGATTGACCGATAATGGCGAAAGATTTAACTTTTCAGAAACACGTATGATCTGCCAACATCACGTACAAATATCATTACTCTTAGGCACGATGACGAAATAAAAGCGTAGGGTACATTGAGTACAAGCTCTGTACCAACATCAAGCCAGTTAGAGTGACAAAAAATAAATAAATTAATTACTGCGACTAATATAAAAGAAAATAAAAAACACGGAGCGTTTCTGTTCATGTTTTTTCTTCTTAAGTTGAATTTTCTCGAAACAAAGAAACATGACTTCCATTAAAGATGGAATCTAGATTGCCGTATACAAGTATTACAACTGCAGCTGTAAACCGCAGAGGGTAAACTTATGGACTGAGACCCAGCTATATGAACTGAGACATAGAAAGAAATGAAAAGCCACAAATGATGTATATAATTATCGTTCTTAATAACTTAGATTAGATTTCAACTATTTGTAACAAATCACATAAATCAATAATGACACAAGGATTCCGTAGCGTATTGCAGTTTCCAACATTTTGCCAAATATGCAAATTACGACCTTCAGAGACTACTACTTTATAATTTGTAGAACGTCAATAATTGTTTCACGTACTTCAAATCCAAAGTAGTGTTTGGCAAATAATGACGTACACATTCCGAACCTAAGTCGATCATTTCAACCCTCGTTTCCTTTCCACTTCCTCTCCTTCCGCAAACAGTTGAGTTGATGATTCCTCCGCCATTAATCGGAATGGCTTCCAGTAGCGTCAAGACCGGAACTCGAACGGGAAGTTCTCCGACTGAATTCAATCAAGCGAAACACAAGCCTCTCACTCCCGCTGCGCTGTGAATCCACCTCCGCAGTCTCCGATGCACGCAATCCACCATCGACTCACATGGCGAAACACTTACCAACAGTTGCATTTGCATTGCGGAACGTACTGAAAAAAAAAGAATTAAATATGGGATATGTGGAAGATACGAGCAATTTTATTAATCATTGTGATATAATTAACGTCCAATATATAATCAAATTAAATAAACGGACGAACAGTAAATTTTCATGTTATTAAGGTGGCACCAGCCCTCCAAGTTAGTCAAATCACTGAGATGTTTAATTGTTTCTTTTATTTTTATTTTAAATATTTTAAACTACAACAATATGAATAATAATGTAGATGCAAATTAAATAATATTTTTTCTATCAGTTAATACTGTAGTACAAAGAATATTCAGGAACTCGCTTGACTTGTTTGAAATCCATAAGAGAATGTAAAAACATGGTGGCAGTGTGCTACGGTCTCGTGATTTATACATCTCATTGCGGAGAAAGGAAAATATCTTTCACAAATGCCGTACATAATACAAATGTGACATAAAAATACTACGGAAAATTTACTACAAATAAAAGTGATTTTCTATCACTTTTGTGATTTCAAAGTTGGTCTAAAAAAAGTGTTTCCTCCAAATGTATTATATCTTCAGTAGGTGAAGTATGTATTTCAAGTTGAAATCACTGAAATAACATATTTCTCCGTTTATTTTTAACGAGTTTGGGCATTTTTGACTTAATTCTACTTACGCTAATACTTAATACCTTAAACATATATTGTACTCATATTTATGTTTAATATCATGTTCAATTGTTCTGTTATGTTTCTTGTTATAAAACCTGACGTCGACTTCAACATAAAGTCGAAATGTTCTGAGTTATAAACCGCAAAATATATACGGTTCGTCCATCGAAGGTCGTAAGTCCTTAATTGTTTATTTCATGGTTAAACATTTTCTGTTAAAAATTATTCTAAATATTTCCCATTATACCAATACATATTACATCGTTTGTTGCACCCTGGGGTTTGCGTTAGAACAGTAGGCATCTCGGGATGAAATAAATAATACAACTTTTCATTTCTCCAATTTTCTCAATTTTTTAACATTCTTTTTTTATTCATTTCGTACTGAATATGGTTTATAAATTCATATTTGAATTTTCACAATTGCGGAAGAACGTCATCTGTTGATTACGCTGCGGATCGTACAGAAAAAGAGTACATCTGAAGTATAGAAATAAGGAATATCCATGAGGAACGGGGGTTGTTAAGAATTTTCTTTGCACAAACGTGTTCAGGCAAATAAGACACAAAAGAAATTGAAATGATAAAAGTGAATAAAAGGTCGGTGATAGCAATTGTGAGTTCTTGATACAAAATGTTAAATTCAGTTCACAAATATTATCTTTAATTGACGACAGATAAAAAACGGATAAGAAAATAAAATAGCTAATAACACGAAATTGTGTTCATAAGCATTTATCCCGACACGTAAAGGAACAACTTCATTTATATGTCTGATCAGAAACAATTTCTTGAAAATAATTCAGCGCTTAAAGAATAATTGGACAGCATGAATTTACAAAATAAAACAGATTATTATTTTTGGTAAAAATATTATAACTTTGCCGTACCAAATTAATATTTATGTCAATTGCATCACTAAACATAATAATAACAAACAATTCGTGTAACTAATTGCTAACATTTACCGTTGTTTCAAAGAGTTCTCCTTAACGCTTGCGATTAATGGTTCGTGATTGGTTCACCGCCACGGATTATAAAATCAACAGATCTGACTGATGGGTGTTTGGTAGACAGCCTGTGAGATGATTTCCTTAGTACTAAGAAACGTGAATTCAACTGCGTCTGTAACCTGGAAATCAAATCAAGTTTTATTGTGAAGTTTTGAGGGAATCCCATGAAGGGTTCTTGAAAGTTTAGATATGGTACGAGTGGAAAAAATAAAAGCGTTGTTGGTGATGAAAGATGTAAGTGAACGAAATAGTTAATGAATGGTCAATTAGAGAATAGAAGTGAAGGCTAGGTGACAGTGCATAAATGAATATATTAAATGTATTGTTTAATATGCAATTACAATATGAGTATGGCCACGTAGAAGTCAATAACCAAATTTACTCTCCGGAAGCAAGCTAGACACCATTCCATCAATTCCGATATATGGCCCTCAGGCAGAGGTTAATTGAAAATTCCTTAGAAAGAACAAAAAGTTAGCTAGAGTTATATCAACAGTATACCAAAAATTTGTATTTAATAAAACGCAATAAACTTGTCCACAAGAACGTAATATTATCGAACTATAGATTAAGTGGAATATATTGTTTTTAAATAGTAACTACTAAAATATCTCTAAATTCGAGGTAAATTATTAAAATATACAGTCGCCCTTATGCAAGGTTCTACAGAGCCTGTACATAAACTGCACCTCTAACCGAAGAAAAAGCGGAGAAAAACCCAGGCCAGGATGGATAAGACCATGATAAGATAAGCATAAGAGCATGATAATCAAGTTAACACTGATCAATAAGACGAACCGTTAACGAGCCCTAAAGCCCCACAAAAAAAAAAAAAAATGACGACAGTGCACCCTTTCGGTAGACAGGTTTAGGCGTCTAAGATTCAAAAGCATTAAAGACGACCTGGAAACTAAAAAGACCAAAGAAACAGAACAAGATATTTACAATTTCGCCCTTTGGTGGCTTACGTTAATGGATGCACAGAGTTAAGCAGAACCCGTCGTTCAACTTTTTAAATTTCAGGATAAAGTGTTAGATACTGCTCCGCGTTTTAGACAACGTCGGGTTTCTCAGCATTTGTCTTAATTCATTTTTTTATTAAATATGTGTATTCTACGTAGTTTATTCACACAAATATGTAATATTTTTGTGACGCAGCATTCTTAACAACGTAATATTAATTTTAAAATACTTGGGAAAGTTTTTGAGTTTGTAAAATTCTTTTCTATCTATATATTATCCTCGAACCAATGCATGTAGTCTTGGAACTAATACTTTATGGAATGCACGTTGTGTAATTAATATCTTATTAGGATAATACCGTGAAACAACTTTTTTAATTTTAAAAATACAATTAAATATTTGATAATATAATAAAATTAAAAATTATGAAACAGAGAGAAACAGTACTTCTCTTAATCATGTTACAACTCTTAACATCTCTGGGATTATAATAGCTTGTTTGCTTTGAGCACATTCATTTTGTGTTAGAGATGCATGCATCAACGGAGGCACGATCGTGTTGGTAGAGTACAGAGGAGGCTCTCATAAAAGTCAACAGAAGCTCCGAGTTAGGCACGAGTTTTATTTGCATTTCTTCTCAGTACACTTTTATGAGCGTATTTGGTGTTATTCTGGTCGTTTCATTGAGTTATAACTCGGTTTATATCAAACAAGACAGTAAAATTTCAAGGTTTTTTGCAATATTACTATTCGAGTTTACGAGAAATATAAATGTATTAATAGTATTCAGAGGCCAATTCGTGGGTGGTGAAATTTTGATTGAACTGTGGGAATCTCCCCAAACCCCCAACACCTGACCCTGGGAAGGTTTTTTTCAAAAAATGATTAGTTTTTACAAACAGAAATATTGCACTATGAATAAAGAAATAGGGAATCTTTTAACAAGCGAGTACCATCGTTTCACGAACAATAAGATTCCGAAAGTAGCTCATCCATGTGTACTAACGATATTAAAATCAGGTTCTATATAAAGGCACAAATCGTGTCATAAACCATTTTAGGCGACTACGNACTAACGATATTAAAATCAGGTTCTATATAAAGGCACAAATCGTGTCATAAACCATTTTAGGCGACTACGAAGACAGTTTAGTCATTCTGTGGTCTATTAAATAATAGTGTCAAAAAGACATTTCAAATGAAAAATGAATAGCATTTTCATTTTAATTCATGTTTAGTTTCTTTATGATACAAGGAGATAAAGATAGCGACATTTAACACGAGCAACTGCCACTATCTATTGAGATCGTAAGTGCGAAAACAATCACCGTATTCATTGATACGCAAATGTCCGTTAGATTTTTCTTTCCTTTTCTACGTAACCGAACGGAGCAAATCACAAACATGTAGTGTCGTACGTTAGAGCATTAAAACTTGTGTTCATCCCATATTATTTCATCTTTCTCCTTTTCCTTTACGATAAGATAATTTAAAAATTACATCAACAAAAGACGATACTTGACTCATTTATCTTCAAAGGATGTTACTTTACTTGAGTTCTGACATTTACTTCTGGTATAAACAATATTCGTAGGGAAAACGAATTTGTGAGTCACATGGTGCTTTATTGTGAATTATCATATACAATTCATAAGTGTTCTGATGCCCTGATTACATTGTTTAATACTAAAGTTGAAACAGAGCGAAATTTGCCTATCGCAAAGCTATTGGGAAAGTAGTATCTTCCGCATTATCCAGGTAAATACTATAATTTTGCTAACATTGTATTTTACCAGCAATCTTAAGATGGACACTGTAACCGTGGAGCCATGACAATAAACTTATTTTTGAACAATTGGGTAAACTCACTGAATAATTAATTTATATTTTATATTTCATTGATTACCTCATTCTTATTATTATTTAAAGGTGTTACTTTTAGTTATCTTGAAAATTAGTATAAAAATTACCCTTAATTCATAAAAAAGAACAGAAATAAAATATCCGAATACTTAAAGTTTACAAAGGGTTTTTCTGTTATGGTAATGTCAGACGAGGTGTACAATTGGTATGAAGAGAATTATAATCGATATCAGTGTTGCGTGTTTTGATATTGTGGTTTTGGTTATCGTCTCTTTTTAAATTATTTTTCAGTTAATTTTTTGTGGGGTTTTACGGCTGGCCGTCATCGAGGTCATTAGAGCCCTAAAATTATGTACAGGTAGGGAAAATGCAGTTACGCACTAAGGAGAGCCAACATGACTCTCCCCTCGTGTGGGACTCGCCGAATGACTCGACCATACCCACTGAAAAACCCTCCTGAATTACAATATATTCAAACATAATTTAAAAAATGTAAAAACCGAAAACAAGGAAAAAAATTAAATTTAGAGAGACAAAAATATTAATTCAAAGTAAAGAGAAAAAAGATTGAAATCAAAACCCTTACGAGAACTTGTGGGAGGAGCCCCGTTTCGTCTATGGATTTGAGTAATGAAATACGAAGAAAGATCAGATACTGTTCCAGAGGTCACATTCCTGAAGGAATCTAAAAAGACGTATTAAAATCGGTTCATTTTATCCCAAAATAACGCTCAAACTGTTGGGTAGATTGTGTCGCCTTCGGCTGGTACTATAGTTGAGACACTCCAGAAGAAAGTGTTCCACGGTAAGTGTTGTGTTGTAAGTCTCACAGATGGGGGGAGATTTACCGCGTAAGAGATGACCGTGGGTAAGATAGCAGCCAATACGAAGACGAGTAAGGAGCACTTCTTCACGTTTGTTCACACGTGTTAGTGACGACTAGGACAGAGTATATTACCATCCTCAGCTTAAAGGCGCAATTTTGTCATTCGGCTTGCCATGTCCCAAGAAGAGACGATCTTATGACAACCTTTGAATCTGACACAGGAACATATGAAAGGTCGAGGACTGCCCCCTGTATTCCTTCGCTGCCTCATCAGCTTCTTCATTACCCATTATACCGACGTGCCCAGGAACCCAACAAAGGACTATTTCAAAATTTTAAAATACTAGGTGGCTTATTAGATTTTGAATAGTCAGTGTAAGGATGTCAGAAGTGTACAGTGAAGACACGGTCAGCAGAGCACTAATAGAGTCACTACATAGAACAACACGCCATATTGAAGATAACTGAATGAACTTCAGCGCCTCAAGGATTGCAAATTTTTCAGCAGTGTACACGCTCCAAAAGTAATGGAGGCGAGAAGAACAGGTGGCACTATTGCAGTGGAAAGCAGCACCAACGGAATTATTCATTGCTGAGCCATCAGTGTATATGAACACATGATCCAAAAAGAGGTTTTTAGTTCTCCGAAGTGCTGTTGGTACACAGCAGCAGGAGGGTCTTGCTTTGAAAGTTGAGACAGCCGAAAGTCGATGATTGGTTGCATGAAGGACCAAGGTGGTGTAAGAGAGTGTCGGTATTTCACTGGAGGAGGTAGTGTAATGACGTTTTCCTCTAGCAGTTGTTTAAAACGGACACCCATTGGGCGAGGCAACGAAAGTCTTGTAACGTAGGATGAAATAAATTTGAGGGAATGTACGTGTTGCCGAGTGGGGTAATTTGAAACCCCCAACAGTTTCACTCCGTAAGATTTAAGCAGAATATCACGTTTCTTGTTAAGAGATGGTTCGCCAGCGTTCTATTCGTCTAGTGCGAAAAGCACCAGATGCAACGCGGACTCCAGCATGATGGATACTGTTAAGGATCCTGAGTGACGACGGTGATGCGGAGGCGTATACAATACTGCCATAATCTAATACAGACCGAACGATACTTCTATACAGACGAAGAAGGCAAGTGTGGTATGCGCCCCACGATGATGTACTTAAGCAGCGAAGGAGGTTTAGGGAAGAATTACAACGGGATTGTAGTTTTCGGATGTGATTGCGCCAAGTTAGTGTGCGGTCGAACGTGAGAACCAGGAATTTTGCGGAGTCAACGAAAGGAAGATGTTGGTTCCCAAGATCTGGATAATTATGGAAATCGGTATCCTACAGAAATGCATACATGAATACAGAAAAACTAAAGCCGGTAGACATGCTCCACTCGTGTAAACGGTTTAGAACCAATTGCAGTTGCCTCTCGATGAAAGAGATTCTGTAGACGAACAAAGGATGGCGAAGTCATCTACGAAGAGAGACGCATGTACCGGTTCTCGAACCAATGGCTATGGAAAGAGAGTGACGCTTAAGATAGAGTCCTATGGGACACCGTTTTCCAAAAGATGATTCGATGATAAATAGGTACCGAGGCGAACGCGGAAAGAGCGTAGGAAGTTCTTCAGGAACAGAGAAAGAGAGCCTCGGAATACCCCATGAGTGCAATGTACGTAGGATTCCGTACCTCCAGGTTGTGTCATAAACGTTTTCCTGGTCAAAAAAGATTGCTACACGGTGTTCCCTGAATACAAACGCTGATGAGATGGTAGATGACAACGCAATTATGTGGTCTAGCGTTGACCCCTGTTTTCTGAAATCACATTGGATATTGGTCAGAAGGTTTCGCGATTCCAGTGATCAGACAAAGCAACGGTTGGTCATTCTTTCTAACAATTTGCAAATGCAGCTTCTCAGAGAAATCGGTCGAAAGTGCGACGGTTTAGAACGATCTTTTCCCTCTTTCGGAAGCGGAATAATTATGACCTCACGCCATTGAGCAGGGACGGTATACTCATTCCAAATACAGTTAAATAACTTCAGAAGGAATTTTATTACTATCGCTGGAAGATGTTTTGGCATTGCGTTATGTATTTGATCAGGACCAGGGGTTGTATCTTTCGAAGACGCAAGGGCAGAGGTCAGCTCCGTCATAGAGAAAGGAATGTTATATTCCTCGCTTCTGGAACGAGAAATCCAAGCAACCATTTTCTGCGCGAGCTTTCTGTTGAAGAAACATTGGAGAAAAACCGGAAGAGTTAGAGACTCTTTCGTAGTGCGATGCACATTCCTCAGCGATGACTTCGGGTGAAGTTTCGAGATGTTCATTTACATTGAGACCTGGGATGGAAAAGGAGGACCATGTACCTTGAATCTTGGGAACTTTCTGCCATACGATTGATGATGGAGTACGGCTTGTAAGACATGAAATGAAAACCCTTCCAGATGGACGACTTACTTTCTCGAAGAGTTCGTTTTGCTCTGGCTCTGCATCTTTTAAACTCGATGAGATTTTCAACAGTGGGATACTTGTTAAGGCGCCCTAAAGCTTTCTTTCTAGCGCCGACCGCCTTTGCGCAATCCAAATTCTACCATTGAACAGGATGCCTTGGATTACATGATAATTTAGGGATGGCGAACGCGGCGGCTTTGAGAACTGCGTTGGTGAAGTGGGATGCCATAGCATACACATCGGCTAAAGGCTCATCGCAAAGATTAATGTTGCGTTTAAACGCATCCCAGTCTGCTTTTTTCAATATCCATTGAGAGGGGCGTGAAACCGAGGGGCAAAAACGTTGAAATGTATAAGGTATAGGAATCGGGTAGTGGTCACTCCCATACATATTGTCAAGAACTGTCCAGTCAGTTAATGTTTCCTTCGAGTTTCTTCCTTTAGTCCGTTCCTCGACGATACACATGGTAGCGTTGTAACATTTTGCGTGGCAATATGTTTTGTAAACAAACCGTGTAACTATGTTCTCATCTTTCTAATTGTTTCATAGTTAATTCTCGTAAAAATGGTTACGTCCAACGTTTTGCTACCGGGAGTCGCGCTATCTGATGAATAAAGCGTGGAGAGAGATCTATCGATCGGCTCGTGAAAACTCGGTAAGTTACCCGCTCAGAAAGTAGATTGTGTAAGATTAGGAAAAGGCGGCCAAAACCAAAGTTAACATTCATATTATCGTACAGAATGTTCGTTTCTTTCAATTCTCTAGCGATAAAGCGCATAGGTTTATCTAGTATCACTTATTACATTTATTTGAAACGCGATACAAGAACATTTTACTTTCTTTAAACTCCCGACTGATGCATAATTTAGTTGATTCCTTTTCTTCATACTTGTATAATTCGCAATAGCAGATTCTAAGTCAAATGCTTACACCTTGTTACGACACACCGCAAGCCCAGATGCGATGTGGGTAGTTTTTGGGTAGAAGCGGGATTCAACCATAAATACCACAACCCTTATGGTAGATAGCTCGCTGCCACCAGCTTGGTTTCCCAAGCAATCAAACTCACGTGTAATAACAATAAAATATTCCTTTAATACAAGTCAAATTGAAATCTGCGTATTTACAAATTTGAACGAACTCTCAAATCATAAATACAAGTTTGAATTTGTTATTACAGAGTTATTGCTATCTGAAAGCAACAATTACACACAGATATAAATACTGGTGTTATCAATTAATTTGGAAATTTACCCAGATTATCCGAATCTCAAAAATTTACAAGTTGCTATCTCGAAATAGCTAACTGTTCCAAGTTACGTCATTCGCGCCTAATATCAATGTAATAGAATTACCGCAGCAATTCTCAGTGGTCTGACGACCAAAACTAATCAAGTCAGATCTCAAATAACTTGGGTCCTTCACACACTTCCGCAGAAAGTCTGAAAAGTCTCTGAGGATCTTCAATCCTCCCAATATATACAGAAGCGGATGTCACGTGATCACACCCTCGCTAACGCACTGAGCACTCTACATCCGCTGGAAATATTCTATTCACACTCGCCACGCGCTTCTGCAACATACTTGAGGGCATTCCTACTCAATTTTCAGAAGAAGATGGAAACTGTTTAGCCTCTACACAATGAACGGGAAGGCTTAGTGGCGGGTATTTTTCCTTATTTGGTGGCGACTGGCGTGACCCTTAATCTCCTTAGGAATTTCCGGCTAGCAAAATGCTTGAAAATGTTAATAGTTCAAAATCTATAGACTGCACTGGTTCTGATCTTACGCACCTATTTCGTGTGGTCAGCGTGTCTTTTTTTCTTACGAATGTATCCTTGTCTAATCGAAAGCAAACGTTCGTTACTGTTCATTCAATTTTCTGCCAATAATCATGATGTTCTGCAAATTTGAATTTTCCAACCGCATTGTGCATATTTCCCTCTCTTCTTTTCCAATAGCAATGATACAATTTATGAAAAATATATATCGTCGCCCTCAGATACAGATTTGCACCCATTTAGAAACGCACATTTTAAATAATTGGCCTTCTCTTTAAGAAAGACCATGGTGAGCTTAATGTCCAATACAACACTAAAAAATAGTGCAGGGACAAATTTTTATATTGAAATATGTTCTCTAGTGATCGAGAGAATCAGTATAAATATATAAAGAACGTTAAGAATACTACACAGGACCAAAGTAAAACTGTAAAATCTCCCCTCCGAAATCCAATACGTAATGATTCACTAAATGGGAAAGACAAAATTATTGACAAGTTTTCTTCATGAACAAAACGCAGGCCATAAATATTTAAAAGAATGACTTATATTGTCAACACCAAATGATCTGACTTTCCAAGGAGTAATGTTTTGTTGATTAATATATGTAGACCATTAAATTCACGCGGAAAATGGAGAGAGCTATAGAATGTGTTTTAAGTACAACATTATTTATAAATTTCTTTGTCCCAGACAAAAAGTTTGTATTTACTGCGGCCGCGGAAGCCTACTATTACATATTTCAAATTTTACAAAAAGATATATCAACATTACATTGAACCTTATACTTTCAAAAGTTGTCATGCGTCATTTGCAAAAAATATATAATAGACGTAATTACTATAGAGTTAAATACCACAATACCAACAATGTGTGTTAACACAAAACATAAATCTTGAAACACCTTTCCAGCAAACAGCAGACTCAGAATAGCAATCCACCAACAAGAGTAAGAAGAAGAATAAAAAACACAGCTTATTGTTTGAAGACGAATTAATCTAATTGGTGCTCTAAAAAATACAGTTTCATTGTCAAGAAACTTTTTATTGGTAGGATCAATAATGCATTGAATTTAATAAGTAAATTCACACTATTCAATAATGCGAATTGTTATAAGTTGTTTCAATATGGAAAAATGACCAAAAAATGAATTTGATAAGGTACAATACGTATTTCAGTCGCTTCCTTGGTTCCCGTGAACCAAGCATTTCTGACGCCGATCGTTGTCAAAGGGTCCCTTGTCCTTACTTTCGAGGCGACCCTGTCATTAGTGCGCCCTATTGATATAAGTGGGAACTATCTCTCTTCTGCTGTTTGGGCAGCTAGCGACTGTTATCGACGGACGGCGACCGACACGCGTGCTCGCCAAGCGGATATTCACCGCATACTGATTAAATATAATACATCTTTTAAGCGGCAATCTTAATTNAAGCGGTTCTCCACCGCATACTGATTAAATATAATACATCTTTTAAGCGGCAATCTTAATTATGCAGAACTGCGCTTGCGCGAAAGACCTGGCAGCAGAAGATGACTGCTCATTCCAGGTGTTTATCAATCTGCTACCTGCTCGATCGTTTCCAGCGTGTATTTTGGATTTTTGGAAACAATGTGGAAGAAAGGTTTTTAGACAACATTAGATCTACATAAAATGAACTTTTGAAGTAAGGATATGAGTGCATCTTTTCAAAGAAAAAAAACTTTAGTCATATTTTTCGTCTGAATATATAATTAATAACAAGTTATCACTGACGTGAACCCATTGCTCTAAGTACTGTCAATTTACCTGATACACAAAGAGGATTGAAACGTATGTTATTTTTTATATTTATTTTTTTGTAGTATAATAACAATAATAAATTTA
>NNCF01129090.1:36345-54299 GCA_002313205.1 Laupala kohalensis | reverse complement strand
ATATATTTCTGATAAAATCATTTGGTCCTGCTTGTACTATGTGCCTTCATTATCGACAACTGCAGAAGTATTGGTTCACAACTCTCCCTTTATTTCATTTGGTTACTACTTTCCAACGTTTCGAGGTGTGTTGATCAGGGCTTGGATTGTATGAAGACCATTAAAAACAGTTACATATCATATAAAAATTACATGAATTACTTTAAAACACAGTTACATTTCGGTTACATATCGCATTAAAATTTAAAATATTCTGGAGGGTTTCTGTTCAACTTTCTCTGTCAATCAGTTCATTAAAGCCTGTAGACTGAGTCAAAACAGTCGTAAAGGTTTTATGACAGATATATTTTTAAGAACAGGAACACACACATATATTGTAATAATGCCAGAAGTAGGAGGTTTTAAGACGAAGGAGTAAGGAAATGGAAAATATTTCATCGGCCGACCAACACAAAATGAGTTATTCATGATAACTTTAGGTCAGGTGAATATGGCGACGAGTCGGCAATTGAACCATAGTGTTAACCATTGGTCGCAGGGGTGTTAACCACTACACCACCCGTTCACCTTCCAAGACTGTACACCATTTCCATCCAGAGCAATTCATATTCATCACGATTGAAAATTACGGAATTAAATGTTTATATCTTTAAATAGATTTAATGATTTTTTGTGTGAGTGTTTTAGGAATTGTGGCCTTCCGCGAGAGAAACAAATTTTCTGATTTTCTTTGTTTCGNATATATGTATATATATAAAATATTTAAGAACAGATACACACATATATGTGTGTGTCTGTTCTTAAATAATAGGGTGATTTTATTTGTTGTTATGAAAAAAAAACTTAGTAGTTTATGCAAACATAAAACCTTTACGACTCTTTTGAATTAAAATAGAATTATTTTTTTATGATCACATGATTTTATCAGAAACTACGTTACCCTCAGACGAATGCACAAGTGAAACTGTTTCTAAGTAGCGGACCCAGATGTCAGAGTGTTATTTTATTCAAAATTAACTTCGGTGTGATTTACGCCAGAGACCCGAGTCAAGTGCGCCACAGCCACAAACGCCTGCCACATGACGTATAGCCTCTCAGATACACACGCGCCCACCGCCCGCGATATGAGGCCATGGGCGCAAGCACTCGCTCACCAACACGCATTCGTTCCTTATAGCACCACCAGAGGCGCTGGCGTGTGTCACGTGACACACGCACGCTACGGCAGCGCGCTTTGCGATGTTCAACTGCGTCGTAACAGGTCATTCGATCATTTATATCACTTAAACAACACGTTCTATGCACGAGGGTGATGTTGAGGTATTGTAATAATGCCAGAAGTATTAGGCTCTAAGACAAAGGAGTAAAGAAATGGAAAATATTTCATCCCCCAAGCAACACGAGTAAACTATTCATGATAATTTTCGGTGAGAAGAAAATGGCGGCGAGTCGGGAATCGAACCCGGAACTCCTGCTTTGATGGCAGGGGTGTTAACCACTACACCACCTGTTCGCCATCCTGGACTGTACAGCATTTCCATCCAGACCAATTCATATTCTTCACGATTGAAAATTACGGAATTGAATATTTATTTCTTCAAATATATTTAATTACATTCTTTTTTTGTGAATGTTTTAGGAATTGTGGCTATCCGAGAAAGAAACATATTTTCTGATTTTGTGTTTGTTTCGGTGTTATTGGCGAAGGTATTTTTTGACGTGTATTTTGGTACCTGAAGAGAGCATAAACGTATATGAGCATATACTCTTTAACTGTTGTTTATGGTAAATATATATTTATTCTTGACGGATAAAATTTATTTTGTGGGTGCATCATGCAATGCAAATAAAATTATTGTTCAAGAAAATTTAATACATAATACTAACGTACCCTAAAAGTTATTGTCCTGATTAATTCTTCATTCACATCTGAGTCAACATCTCAACATTTTAAGCCGTTAGCAAATAATATCATGGAAGTTAATGATCGAATAATATATTTTATTTACATACCGTCATGAAAGTAATCAAAAGTAAATGTGAAATTTCATTCATTTCATTATGTGGCTTAGAGGGAGTTAGTCATCTATTTCTCCATGTAAAATAAAATAATAAATAGACTGGTAATTTGCATTTGGATGCAATGGATTTATCTAGGTGATACTTTAACGCATCTTAAACTCTTAAACGTATCATCATTAAATAATAATTGTATATTATTGAGAGAAATTGTTCAATAACTCTAATTAATTTAATAATAAACTTTATCTTTTGTATTAACTGCTAATATTTTTTAACAAATTCTCAGAATATTTTTTGCAAATATTTTTGGTACGGAATGAAATTTGGTCATGAAAAAGAAATATTGCATAGATTAAAAATATATATTTCCCGTATTTAATTCTTGTATTCCTCCCATCCAACAGATTATTAATTATAAATGAAGCGTATGATATTCCATCTTTGTTCTCCTTGAGTCCCATGTTGTTGCGTGCACTTACCACCGCCTCGGCGCCGCCGTCGTAAGAGCAGGTAATCACAGAGACTGATGTATTGCAAGCCCCTTGGGGGATCGCTACGTCACAGCACGGCGAGACGGCACGGGTGCCTGGGTGGAAGGGTGTGTTTGCCCTTCGCTGCCACATATCATAGCTGTGCCCTTCACGCCTCCGTGGCGCAGGCGCCGTCCTGCTCTCAGGGGTGTCCATATCTGCATGAGGGAAATTATACTAGTTACACTGGTGGCGAAGATAATGTACGTAATAAAAAAATGAATGCAACATAAAGGAATTGACTTGTTTCATACATCACCCTGGCTCGTAGCGTAAACATCTTCTTGGGACTTGAAAGCATATCTTATTACTTATTTCCCATAACTAGGTGGGTAATCCATCTAGGGTTCATCCCATAAGAGACCAAAACATTGGTCACCAAAATAATTTGAATACTTCTATTCGAACTTAAATACTCGTAAAGTCAAAATTATTTCATAACTGTAAAGTAAAAAGTAGCTCAGCTTCTTATTAAATACGTGCCTTGCTTTCTTTCGGAATCTATCTTACTAAATATTTGACGTAATGTTTTCAGATACGTACTTGTACTTGAATATATGACGCTTCAAAATATTCCAGACCTCATTTGATGTACGACTCCAAATGTAATGGACTCATTAGGAACGTCATTGCCCCCGATCTATCGAATTAATGGTCGTGTGATTTCTCGAAACACTTCTCACTGTTCTTGAAAAGTCACTTTATCGAGTAAAACAATGTTTCGAGGAGAAAATTTATTTAAAAAAATGGTATTAACAGAATGGAATGTCCACAAACCTATAAATCTAATTGAACGAGAAAATGATTATATATTTTTTTTAAATTTGCTGTGTATGTGTTATGCTTGATGCAAGATCATGAGCGAACTTAACGTTACACAGAACAATAATTATGTCTGCATAACATCTTTAGAATAAATGTGATACACCACAAAAATAAACGAACTTTGGTAGTTCTTACAAGTAGTATTTACTTGTTGTCCAGACATTTTATCATGCGATGTTATTGAGACACGTGAATCATATATGAATCACATACTCGTTGTGCAGAATGAGGATATGTCTCAATTGTTGGACTTCTGCGAAATATTTCTTCCAACCTCATAGGTCTATTCAAATTCTACTCCTTGGAGTTATAAAAAAAAATAGATGAAATCATTGGACATCACGTAACTGACTTGCTTAATTACGAGCTCTTTTATTGATTATATTTTTTAAACCACGATGCTGCACTCTCTCGCCAGAACGAGTTCAAGAATCTCAGGAATATTCACGACATCGATAAATAATCGATAGACTGTCATGTCGTGACGTTAAGCAATCGACCGCACCAATCAAACATGCAACCACGCGCACAAAGAGACGGTTTAAGACAAGGGAATTCATTCATTCGCTGTCCACTTCGCTCTCCAATCTCGTCTGCGGAGTAAACTACTCTTTGCTCTACTACTCTCGTCAGTCGGCACGCCAGCCGTCACTTCTATGCTTCAGCATGAACCAGGACACATCTGAAGGCATTATTATCTACTAGAAGATCTTTCTTCAATTCAACTCCACTGAGCATGAACTCAAAGCCATTCAACTCAACTTCAGTTTCACGTCATCCTAGCGGAATTTCAAGAAACGGATCAGCTCATCTCCTCAGTGTATCACGCAGCTTCGTATTTCATTATTTTTTCTCCATTTCCTTCATATTGCATGTCATATTAAACTGTTTTTTTGTTGGAAGCCAAAGCTAATTCATACCTCTTTCACTTTTCCTCATTCTCTACTTTTTACAAACATTTGGTCCTTCGAACCTAATCATCCGTGTGCAGGTAGAGTCAGCAAAATTGTCTGCACACTGGTCGTTAGAAAAGGTAAAGAAGATGATACAGAAGAAGAAAACCAGCAAAAGTACAAAAGGTGTGGTTGGCCATTAGTGGAGCAACGAGAATGATTCTGAGGCGTAATTACGGCCAGGAAAAGTGGCCATGGGAAAACAGTCATGGAAAAAACACCTATCTGATGTACTTTACAATAACTGGTCAGCGGTAAATGTCAAGAACAGTTACAAAGGAAAATGTGCAAAATAAGGTGGTAATTGAAAGAATGGAAGAACGGAAATGGCATGATATATGTTTGATGACCGAGTTTGGTTAATCAGATTGAAGTAACATTTCTCAACTGAGAACAAGGAAATGCACGAAAAATGAGATAATAGCATGAGTATTTTTATTTCTGTTTTTATAAAATATATATTCCAAAAGATATACTGTACCCAGCAGTTTTTAGTACTAAGAGCGAGTAATTAAATCCTGACTTCCTACTTTTGCCGTGTCCCCTCCTTTACTCCAAGTGTCGTCTCTACCCACACTATGTCTCTACCCACATGTTTATTAATACAACCTAAGTATCTCGCAGAAGGCAATCTTGAAGTTGCGGAAGAAGGGGAGCATATAAGCAACGTATGTATAATATTTGCTATACTCTTATTCTCTCCTCACTGTGTTCTATACTGCATGACTCTAAAACCCCTCTGCAAACATGTGGAATCTGTTTGACGCATGTATTTTCATCGAACAATTTCGCAACGAGTCAGCACGGGAGTTTTTGATAATATGTGGTTAACGCTTCATTATAACTTACTGTAGACATAAATAGCACTTTTTCGTACTGAAACGTATATCATGTGTCGAAAGAATATCTAAAATAGTTCATATGATGTAGCAAAAATTATACTGTATTTGCCCGAATATAATACCACCCGGAATATAGTGTGATCCTAAGTATTTTGAAGGGAAACCCAGAAAGAGGAAGCACCCATTTTATTGTATTCTTTTTAATTACAACTTTTCTCCTAAGTCATGAACAATGGAAACACGCTTCATTCCAACCTTTCTTCCAAACTTGGTTAGTATTCTCTTCACATCCTTAAATGGAAAATGTTGAGAAATAATAAATAGTAGAAGGGCTATGATATCGAGACCAGAAACGCTGACTACCATGGTGCAATTATTAGGTAAATTATTAGATTCTTCCACAAAGCTGGCTACCACATATTGTTACTAATCTTGAAGAAGGCCGACTCGAAGTTAGTGCGAATACGACTTTCAAAGTTACATATCGAGGGAAAAAATGTCGCTCCATAATTTTCTCCATCCTCATTGCAAAAGAAAAAATAATCCCGATGAAAACTATCAATATATTTTTTTCAACTCAAAGTACGACTACTGTATGATTTGTTTGGTCATACATATTCAGACAGTTCGGTCATATATCTTTACATTTTTGGACAAATTATTTTTGCGTGATATTCGGCAAATAAACTAGCGATTATTACCAAGGCATATCAAATAATACTTTGAAAGAGAGTAGTATTGCTTTGAAAGAGTTTCTTTAGATAATATTTGGTTGACTTCTCATCAAATCTAATCAATTTCCCTAAATTAACCGTGGTGTAGGTCGTCTGGGACCGAACATAACATTGCGTGCTACACCGCTAAATTATTGTACGGTGTTGCCTCAATTATTTCCAAGATCATCACAGATTAGAAGGTAGTGTTTTGGCGAACCGCAATAACAAAAGGGGTCACTTATCTACAAAATTGCGTGTCTCTGTAGCAATACCTCATTTAATGATATGACGTGTTCATACGACGGTGACATTTTGTGCTTTTTAGTTTGTCTCTCCTCGTAACTCAAGTCACATTTTTGGTTTACAAGTAATACTAGATTTATTTGTTTTGGTTTTCTTAATTCCCGAGTAAATTCACGCCTCTATATTCTTTTCTCTTCAAAATCAGTAAATTTAGCAATGATGTGAAAAATATTTACTTTTAGAATACATACAGTTTTTAAGCAATGTGTATATTTCGCGTATATGAACAAAGTATTAATATTTGAATTAACAGAATATTAATAAACAGAGTATTTGATGTTTCGTGAAACCATGTATTAGTTTTTTTTTAATGTCAGTTTTTATTATATTTTTCACAAATTACTTGAGGGATGGGAATGACTAAACAAAGTACGATGTAACCGACTGTACTGTTACAATTTAACAAAAAAATAGAGGAAAAAGTGAGAGCAACTGAAATATGACTTCTTATATACATTAGCTTCACCTTCAGTAACTCATACTATCAATTTTTATTGAATATTGATTTCTTTATAGTTGGCTTGTGATAGACGCAAGAGATCAAAACAAGAACTGAATCACATGTATTCCAATTTTCCCTGACGAATAGGACGTCAAAGACAGAACTTTTATATGAAAATAAGACATATCTTTAGCAACAAAAAGTAAGTATTACGCTGAATCTATTTCATATATTGCGAGTCCTACACTCAGAAAAAAAGTATTTATTTGGGATTATCCAATTGGTCACCAGGTAGGAAATAAAAACAAAATTCTTGCAATTTAGTTTCACACTGCACTCTCCATTGTCATATCAAATTGTATTTTAGCTCATATTCTAGTTTCAATTCTAAATACGTCAATGTATGTTTCGATTCAGTATGTTCAGTAATTTTTGCGTGAACTGAGTTTGAAGCAATAATTCATAAAATTATAGTTGAAATTTTGAACTATGCCAATAATATTATTATCGTAAATTTGCTTAAATTGTAATCTTAAAAAATACATTTTTAATTTTGTTTTTCTAATGGTATGATTTTCTCCAAGTAATGGAAAATTAATATGGTTTTCTTTGTTTATAAAAAATACAAAGCATTTAAAAAAAGCGAAGTATCATAATCATTGAAATGTTTTTATTATTTACGTTCTCTGATATTATAATTAAATTATTAGTTTTATAATTAATAATTAGTTATTTGCAAAATATAAATGTCATATTGATACATGTAGAGGTGTCTAGCGGTAAAAAAGAGAACCCGAATTTTTTGTGAGCACCTGCAAACGTTATATGTCTCAACATAAATTTCGGTGATGGATGTTGAGTATGAAATTACCAACTTAAGGATCCTTTATTAAATTAACAGATTGTATCAACTATACATTACGCTCTCTCATTACCATACACAAACGTCCAGACCTCACTGTCAGATGAGAAGAGAGAAACCATTTGCTACCTTAATTACAAGGCAAATAAATTTACGTTTATCGCAGTTTTATCGCGTGAAGATTTTAAGTGTTTTAAGTGTTCTACAAATTACATGATCAATAGTTAGTACCTAGTCAAGCCTGTTTTTTTTCTAAGGAAATATGATTCGTATTTCATTCATGTGTATACCCAACTGATAAATTATCATCATTGCATAGTTCATCCTAGGTTTGTACTATTACTTTGCTCTTTTCCATAGAATTCATTGCTGATATTCCGTTAATTAGTACATACTTAAGAAACCGAAATTAACTAACTTGCTAATTCACCCGCTGTGTTCTCTTTAGAGGTAGGTGCTAGCATTTTGCAACAAGTCAAGTTGTGTATGTGCATTAATACTTATTTTCATTCTTGTCGCTTTCTTGTTTAATTCGGTCTCTCCTTGATCAAAAATATCGATAAACACCATCAATGGAAGTTCGGGAAAATGTTACTTCTTCATAACTTTACGGTACAGAAAATAAAGTTTCCAAACCAAGATTTCGCCAGTTATTTCTGCCATTGAATTATCTCTTCTCTGGTTTGATTTCTTAAGTTATTCAATAAAATATAATTTTTTTAAAGTTGTCTGTAAGTATTCGATTATGTTGAATTCACAAAAAGTATATGAATATGTAAAGACATTAAATATTTTTATGTAATGCAATCGAATTTTGTATTATTTATATATTGTGTAGATGTAATTTACTATTTATAGTTGTTAATTATTTTCTTCTTTTTACTACGGAAGAAAAAACCTTGTCACTATTCTTGACAAGAAATATTAGATATTGATACGAAACGGAATCATTAATTCCTGGATCGGTAAAGAAAGAATAAATTACAAAATATCGAAATTTTATTACGTATCAAAATATTACAAAACCTAAACTAAGCTATATTCGAACTTCTTTTGTTACGAGGCATTGCACTATTAATAGAAATGATTTACCTGTATTTATTGACGTTTACTTTTAAGTTCATTGAATCTTTAGTAAAATGAATGAAGAATTTTGTTCTATCTTTCCTCATAATTATTTAGTAACTTGAAATTGGTATAACTGTTTGTCAACATCCTTTTTAAACAAATATGAAAATAAAGAGCCCATTTACACTTACTTACCAATTTATTAAGTATTCACGCAAACTATTTTTTGTGTGAGTGTGTGTAACGTGTGACAAGAGAAAGATTAACTTCATGCAACAGTCTCATTTTTTTTTAAATTTGTGTATCCAAATATTTTGTTATTTGAACTTCTTATCTCTTTACACATCCACGTTAGGAGAAGATTTTACTTACGATATTTTCGAAAGCTCTCTAAGGTCATTGAGATTTATACATAAATTATTCGTCCATAAAAGGTCGTAAATATTTAATTAGATTATATAATGGACGTTAATTGTAGTACAAAACAATAATTCAAATCAAGGTATGGAAAATGGACTTATTTTTCAAATACCTATGCGAGTCCTTATCCCCTAATGATTCGATGAGCTCCAGAGTTGATATGCCAATTAATCCCAATTCAGTCATCACTCAAGCCATAGACATTCCATCACCTGAACGGACATATAGCTGATCGATAGATACGTCCACGCGCAATCAAGCAGTCATATGTCAAAAGGCGTATCCCCAATCAACACGTGACTTTCCGTCTGGCACTATGACTCACTCGGTGAAGCTCGGTTGCTTTTTGCTCCAGTTCACTGATTGTTTCAAATACTTCTTTTTTAGAAGGTTTGTGAAAATCATGCTTTAGCAATTCATTGCAGAAGCAAACAATTAATGGAGGAAAAATTTAAGAACTGAAGACTTTTTTATTATTACCCGGTAAATCTATTTAGAAATGTTTAGCGTTTTCAAGAATTGGTTGGAATTCAAAGGCAATAATAATTTCATTCCCTTCAAACATATTTAATTACATGGCAAGAATGTTATTTAAATTTACTGTTAAATTTTTAATTGAAATATTAATCTAAAACCCCGTTTTTTAATTGTTAATAATTGACTATGTTTTTTTCGATTTGCCTTTTGGAAGTTTACTCGGAATTGATGGCATGGTTCCAGTAATTGCTTCCAGAGAGCTTAATCCTAAACATAGTCATACAGTTCTAAACTGCTTTAGTGGTAGTAAATTATATTAATAAATACGTTTTCGTACTGAACGCCATAACGAATTATTCGGTTGATATCTCTAATATTCGCTCTATAATGTTGGAGGTCCATATTTTACATAACTGTAATATTAGTACCATTTTTTCTTTTAAAAAAATAACAGTATCGTGAAAATTAAATTTTGTTAAATATCTATATTCTTTTATTTTTGATCTTGCAATTGGCCGGCGTAATTTGGGATTGTGTTAAATTATTGACAGTTGTAAAATGAGAATAGATATTAACAGAAGTTTCTTCTAGGATTGGTCAACAATAAAAATAATATTTTTTTCTTTTACAACGCCAACGTTTCGGCAATTTATTTTGCCTGCAGGGTTACAATGAACACACAGAATTTCCATTATTTATAGTACACTTTGAAACATTTTTAACTGAATAAATTGATGATAGCTCCCTATCTAACTCTGAAAACCGTTACTAACACATACCCCAAAAAACTATTATACAAACCACATACCTGTATGCTATGGAACACCATCACTAACCTCCAGCCATAACTTCTGAACAAACAACATATCTACAACCATCCTGATGTAGGTCAAACACACAAATGGCAATTTCAAAATCAGTCATGACGAAACAACCCTACCACTGCTGCCAACCTATTTATCAATAATGTTTTTATACATATTGCTCAGATTCTCGGTGTCAGTTTGTATATTACAAGTTCTATCGCTTAACTTAGTGATATGAACCATTTCTTTTATTAATATTTTTTTTTGTAATTAGGTTCCTCACATAAAATTCTTGCATTTTGAAAATCAAAACTGTGTTGATTTGCCAAAGCATGTTTTGCTAAAGCACATATGGGTCAGCCTTCTTGAGATCATACATATTTTGTTTGATCTCCTATTTACCAACTGTGAGGATTGCCCAACATTAACCTTATCACACTCATTACAATCTACCTGATATACAACAATTGTTCTCAGACTCATCAAATTAATGAGATATAAATAAATAGTTTATTAATATTTGTTTCTAAATCATCCAAACGTGTTTCTACGTGACACTTTCCACCCTATTCACCTCCCTCCCTCATTGCTCCGCACGCTTCCTGGCGGCGCGGGGCGGCAACAGTCACTTTACGACACTGGGTCGCAGGTAACGTGCCTTCCAGAAGGACAGAAAGCGCTAAATTGAAGTTTTTACGGTGGTCACTCTCAGCCTAGAGGCTCTACGACTGCAAGGGATGAGAACAGAGTATGAGAATGGGGAAAGATGTTGAAAGAGCGGGTGTTACACGACTGTGTCTTTCGATTGAGAAATGGAGACAAATTTTATATCAATTGAAGAACTGATAAAACGACGAAGAAAGAAAAAATTGGTAAAATCCTTATGGTGAAAAAATGTTAATGAATTGGATAAAGGAAGTTTTGAAAAGTACAGATTGAATAAAGCAAAAACTTTAAATCTGCGATACACTGGTTCATAGGAGCCTGAGTTTCATAATTTTGGTTTTAGTCGTGAACAAAAATAAAAACAAAATTAATATAATTTTAATCATCGCAGTGTGTTTTAAAAATACCGAATAGCGTATCTATTTGATCGATAATTCTTTAAATCTCATAATAAAAATTTCAATAACAAAATCGAGCATACAATTACGTTATAAAAAATAATCACTGCTGAAGCGAGCGTTATATGACGTCTCTTTATAGTAAACAAAACTTTACAAAAGCTCTGAAAATGATGGATTATCTGAATTTGAAAACTGTCATTTTTAACACGTGCGTACGAACGTTTTTTACGTCTGTTTTATTTTTATGGGACATAGAATCACCATCATGAGAAATTCAAGCGTTCCAGTAGAAATATTTAAACAATCGATTACATTAAAAAACTCTATACCTACGACTTTAAAACAAACAATAAATGAAATGATACGCCTCAGATAAACCTGAATTAATAAAATCACTTCTTCTAATTTGTTAAGTATCGAAATTTATAGTAATATTTCTGAATACCAATAATACTATAATCAATTTATATAAATTATATTATTGATTTATATACAAAAATATTTATATAAAAACTTATATTAAAAATTATTAATCTCGTCAAAAATCTGAATTTATTATAAATCACATGATTTCATGCTATGAGTGATAAAATATAAATATAAATTTCCAACGTTTGAAATAATTTTGTAGATTCTGATACAATGATCATGTACAATGGCCAAGTAAGAACTCACGAAATTTCAGACGAAACAATACAGATATTTAGGGGACAATTGTTTTCTAGACTTGCAATTATTTGTCACACAAAAGTGTACAAAATCCGGCGGTTCCTTTTCCAAATTCTGAACAACGTGAACATCCACTGCCAAAGAGAAGGCACAACGCTGGCAAACCGGAATCGTGTGTTTGAAACGCGGTTCTTCTGTGAAGGGTCAGCATCATGAGTCCAGGGTTATGGCTTTACGACCATCCTAGCGCCTCGACACTGCGTGGTGCTTCATAAAATTCAAATGCTAGTTAGACCCTTCTCACGAATATTCTGTATTTTAACGCCCCCAGACAGTGTCTTTTATAGAGGGCTTCTCCGCCTAAATAAGCTTTGATTTACTGCGGTGCAGATAGGACTCGACTCGGGCGCCCAGACGAACCCCACAACGTGTGGATGAGGGGGAAACGTATCCAAAATCTCCCACGATATGGAAACGAATAAGCATTTGTTGGTATCATCTCTCTCTACGGTATTCGTTTTTTTTATGTATGCGAGAGAGACAGATGAAAATTTTGTGTGCGTTAAGTTATCTACGATCTATCGTTTTCAGACTATTATTCTATAAATCAGCTTTCAACGCGATTCGTCTGTCAAATTTCGTCCATTTTGTGGTTGAAGGAAGAGGCGTTACTCGTGTAATCGCATATTTATTTCGATGAACTTTTATTGTCTTTCGAATCGTTAATTTGAATCACTGATGTGCGTGTGAATGGATGTGGAGTGGTTAAACGACGGGAAATGAGGAGGAGTAGTATACGGTGAGGCAAGTAAATTTAGATGGGTGTAGGTGAATATTTACGGGTCTCTTACAGATCCTGAGTGCAGTTCATAACCCTATTTTCTTGCCGTGCAAGCATAAGACGTTTTTATTGAAATATCGTTCGTTCCATTTTTAAACCAGTGGTCACGTAAATATAAACTGTAATAAATTTCAATTTTTGCGAATCAATTGCGATATAATTATGACTATTTCAATATCTACGTTTTTAAATTCATTTACAAAATAATGTGAACATTAAGATATCCGTAGAATACTTTATTTTCATATTTTTTATTCCCTATTTTGACGTACACTGGACACATTTTAGAAATAAAATTCATAAGATCTTATTTCAAAATGTGGAGCGTTAAACTACTAAGTTTTTATTCAAAGTTAAAAACCTATGACATCATTCCTTATCGTACTGCCAGGGTTGCTACTTAAATTAATGATGTACTCGTATGGTTAAATAAATATAAATAATTTATTTTTCAATGAAAATAAATAAACAAGATTAAATAATTGACCCAAATAGTCGTAAAATTATAGCATTGATCTTTTCTGTTTAATTGAGTGGAATACTCGATTTTTTGTACGAATTGTAATTAAATAACTCAGTGGCATTTCCGACTTTGATTACTGTGAAATCGGTACTTTTTATCATCAGGAATATTCGAATAAAAATTTCATATGAAAAAGTAAGCGTAAAAATTAAGACAACGATTGTATAAATAACTCGGTATATATTTTTACTGCTAGACAGTTGGTGTTTGTGACTAATTGTTTTAAAACTAGTGGTACTAATGTGTTCCTCCCTGTTTTCAATTTACTCCATAAATAATCATGTTTAAAACTATTATATTAATTCTTTTGTTTATTGAGAAAACATCAAAAAAAATATTTATTCTCGGAAATTATATTATTTGTAGCAAAGAACTATTTATTAGATCCTAAGACCATTAATTTAGCTTATATATAATTTCCATTATCTAGGATATAATAAAATTCAAAAAAATTTATATATCCATTTATAACTATATTGACATTTTATTGAGTTTTCTTAACTCTTATAATGAGATGTCCAGTTTCTTTTATGCTGCATTCCCGCGTCACCGCATTACTCTCAGATAAATTTTCCTTTTTTTTCTTCATCATAAAACGTTTTCAAACGTCACTCTTTGGAATTGGTAAGTGGAGTTCCTTTGTTTTCCAACATGAGTGTGACGTTTCCCGTCTCGAGATAGTTTTGATCAACCTTTGTGACGTTGTTGAACACACACAGGGGAGAAGAAGCGCTGATGCAGCCGTTCGTCTGGAAGAAATATCTTGCACCACACTAGTTTCACGTATCATTACCGAAAGTCAAAATAAATATGAAATTTTAATTTAAAATATGCAAAATTTGTACTTTTTACATTCTTATTAGTTAAAAATTTATTAACGTATATTTGTTTTCACGGGAGACAACAGGAATAAAACGTTAAATGTACTTCATGAAAAATAAAACAAATGTAAGGTTACTTGAAATGACGAGAAATGCGGCATACTATTATGAATAATCAGATTCATATATTTCTGAAGAGTGTTTGGTATATTATATTTTGGTTTATAATATTATTTTCAGTTTTTGCAATGGGAGGGTTTGCTGTTTAATAATTTATATAATTTCTATTTATGGGCATCTTATTTGTTGCAGCGAACTTTTTACAGAACTATAACTCATATTATTTCGTTTTATTTAAAGTAGCAACTATTGAGCAAAAATCTATTCAATAACGAAAGTTCATGACCAGATTATTTAGTAAATGGGCACTCACGAGAAGCGTGAATTTGTGGCTATATTAATAATTATAATCCTGAAATATTAATGCTGCTTCCCTCTCTTAAAACTTATTTTATAAGAAAAAGCAATTATTTAAAAAAAATAAAAAAATGAACTAGCTGCATTAAAGTAAATCGACTTAGTTTTGAATGTATAAAAAATATAACAATAGCATAATGATAATACATTTTATTCAAAAGTTCTTTTGAGTCTAGTGATCATTGAATGTCATTAAGAAGAAACACTTTGAATTACAATTTTCACCGCAGATTATATAGTTTGTATCTTCTGTGAGACGAAAGAAGGGTGGTTTCGTAGCGAGCACTATAAAACAACATCGCACGTTAGGAGTTGTGAAGAGACCTCAAACAACCATTAGGTAATTGCAATGCTTCATCGGAGGTATTAAAGAAGATGTCTGATAATGACAGGCAACGACAGTTGAAGTAACATCAAAACAAATGAAGGTGGGATGAGACGAAACGTTGCATGAGAGAAAGTTCATTTATTGCAGCCTTTTCAGAATCTATCCACATAGGTGAATGTGAAATTTTGTTGTTTGACGGAACGTTCCACTAAGGTTAGCGCTTCGAAGATAAATAAACCTTTCATTTCATGTAGTACTTATAATTTTTTCGTTGCCTTCAATTACAAAAGTAATATACATTTATAATTACACACATTTAATCAATAGACAAAAACATCACTAATCTTTCCTATGGTTGGCAAGCCAGTCACGAGAAGAATTATATTTCCTAAATCAAACTCATAATTATCAAAATACATGAAAATAATTTAGGTATTTCATTGTATTTGATATTAACAAGAGATTTGCTAATACCCTTAGCCTACAAATTCATCACTATACATGTTTGCACTTGCACACTGTTCATCACTCCAGCAAATGAATTTGCTCTTCTCCGGTCGATAATAGGATTGTCTCTAAAAACGCGTATTAGATAAGAACACAGAGATAATTCTGATTTCAAATGACTTTGAGGTTATGTTCGTTGTAGATCAGCGCTGTCCTGCTTATATACAAGTAGTCCTGCGTATACTCACGGACCACTGTATATCGATCAGGTAGCAGCGGGATGGGGTTCTGCCAAATGTTGCCCGACGAATAGAAGTATTGGGTGATATTTATTTATATGTAACACGATTTGTTGATGCTCATTAACAAATTTATATTACTTCAAGCGGAAAAAATAAATAGAATACATCTTTATTTTAAAAAATGTTTTAATGTTTAGTATTATAATATAATGTTTGCATATTATAATTTAAGGGATAATTCCGATTTTTTTTCTATTTTCTCTCACTATACATGCCATGACAATTATTAATTCTAACACGAAGTTGTGGTCCCCGACGTTTGATGTAATATGTACTATATCGTGCGAGCCAGTTGAGAGCGCGGTTCTAGATAACCAGTTCTAATATCTTCCCTATATAGTTTTAATTCATCCGTCAAGTGCAATTTATGGGTCTAGAGGAACATAGTATATCATAAAAATCTTTTACAATAAATATCATTTATTCGTATGAATCTGTTATGTTTTCGAGAAAACAATGTGCACAAATTTTAGAGGAACTCACATTTTTTCACAAGAGAACCAGCCCTTAAAATATTTTTTGAAGTCCAAATATATTATAACAATTAAAATTCCTTCTTTCATGTTCGTGAGTGATATACTTTTTAAAACCGCGAAACAATTTGAAGTATATATGAATCTCTTTTAAATAATTTCTTCTGAGTGAATCCCGCAAATGTATCAACAAATTCAGCCTTTTCTTGATTACATTGGATGAATCTTGAAATACTTAGAAAATTAAAATTAAATGATACATTATTTCAATACTCTTCGAAAACTTTCTTTGCATTTTATGGTTACAGAATATATGTCCTTAGTAACATTATTATCCTTTCTGTATAGTCTAAAAGAGAACAGATTATGATCGGCTGAGTTGGAATATCAAATTAAATGTCTTTTTTTAATTTACCTAGATGATTTGTTGGTCACAACGTTATTAAATCAGAGTAATTTACAGTAATATTTTCTGATAGCCGATAAATTATCCGTGAAATCGGAAAAATACGCCTCATTACAGATATAATTGCGGTCTTGAAATAGAGTATTAATGAAAATGAATATAAATCAACAGTTAGAATTAATGAAGGCATAACGGTGGCAATTCTTCACATCAGTTCGTTAATTGAATTTTAATACTTCCCTTTATCTGTGTTGATTATTTATTATATATCGGACTACATTACAAGGATGAAAGGGACCGCTAATTTTAGAAGTGTGTATGTGCTAATTACTGAAGTGAGTATGTTAATTAAATCATAAATATATTAAGTAATTATTTGATCATTATTTGTGCGTTGTTGCCATTATGAACCTCTAAAATATTTATTCGCTGTGAATTGCAGGGATCAGTTCGTGTCACGTTTTCGATTTTAGGTTCTACAGAAGATATGCATTGTAAGTCAGTAAGATTGCAAAAATAGTGAGCTGCCGGTACCAAAGGTTTTGGATTCTCATTCCATATTTCTTTCGCGATTCAAATCAAAAGTCAACACCGATTCCTTAAAAATAGTGTCTACAGTAGGCATTCTAGTAAAATTCTGTCACTACAGTAGCCATTCTAGTANGTAAAATTATGGTTACTCTTACTCTGTCATTAACATTTTTATTCTTGATATTAATATTTTATGTCATTCCAAGTTAATTGTTTGTTTATGTCAATCAAAAATTATTTCCATTCAATGTATAGTAAACTTACTTACAAATATAACCAGCGGTCTCTGCTATGGGTTGTCTGAGATGACATAAGAGACAGGATAATGTTATCGCCCTCTCTCTCCCTAATCCGCCTGGGGAAGAGGAATGAGAGGAAGGTTGTGCGCAATGACTTGTGTGTAGCAGTCAGAGAGGGGAATCGAGTTCCGCTATCCAAGTTGATGTCCGAGAGAGACATAGATACCGAACTTCGGGTTCCCCGTCGCACGACCGGTACATAAGACCGCTGGATCTACTTGTGTGTAAGACAATGATCCGAACACAAATTGAATAACAAAATACATTCTGGTGAAATAGAAATATTTATCATTGCAGTATTCTTGGACTGTGAATAGAATCGCGTCATAGCCGAGAAATATCGAGATTTGTCATTTTTAATACGGTGATATTGAGAGAAATAGAAAATAAAAATTGGCACTTCCCAAAATAAAATAAAATAAAATAAAATAAACCTGGAAAAACGGTATTATCTCCTCAATTACGTCTGATTTGCGTTACATGGAATTTAAAAGTAAGGACTCA
>NNCF01129090.1:24527-35945 GCA_002313205.1 Laupala kohalensis | reverse complement strand
AGGGAAAATGCAGTTACGCACTAGGGAGAGCCAACATGACTCTCCCCGCGTGTGGGACTCGCCGAATACCTCAGTCATACCCACTAAAAACCCTCCTGAATTACAACTCAAAACTCAAATCCCAACATATCTCAAGACTTTACTTAAAACATTAAAAAAAAGAAGAAGAAAGAGGAAAATGAAAGATACCATAGCCCTAATAGCTTCGGGATCGAAAAGAACAAGAGATGACCAAGGAAGGTCAGGAAAGAGAAAGGAAGGAGCCTCGCACAAGTAAGTGGAAGTATTGCCAGACTCAGCTCGGGGCCCCGTGTTTGCCAAACACGTACTTACTAGATGTAAACCCCCTGGGGGAAATAATCACGTTTCAAACACACTTCCTTAATTTATTAAATACAATGATTTGAAGGAAGTATGATCGTATCGCAAAATATTTAATATTAAAATATTATTAGATAAACACATTAAAAACGACTATCAAAACTATCTACTCATAAGTGTTGCAGTATTGTTAATATTTGTAAAAAATAAATGGATAGCGATTTTAAATTCATATTTCGAAAAATATTGCATCATTTTTTTAAAGAAAGAATTTTAAGGGGTTTTTACCTCTTACATAACTCTTACTTATAATTTTCAGTTGAAATTGAAAAATATTATCCTACAGATTGTTTGAACAATTCAAAATTTTATTGGTAACTCAATGGTATTTCTGTAAATGTATGTAGTAACTAAGAGACGTAGAAGATGATAATTTCTCCAGGACGGTACTTACAATTTTCGCAACCTGCGGTAGTTATTTGAGTGCAGTATTATATTGTTTAGTGCTATTGGAATAGACTTGAATCCATTGTGGTGATCAATTTTGAGTGCAAAATATTATTCTTGCATCATGGATATTAGACACGAGTTCTTCATGAATGATTTCGATGACCACGTTTGTCACTCATTCGCATTTTAACTTATGCGTTTTTTTACCACATTGGAAGCAAATGGATTATATTAAACTTACGAAAAGTTCCAACCCTTAATCACATAAATATTGTTCCCTAATCCCGGTCTATAACATTGGACTCTGTCGCAGTACTACCACCACACACTACAAAGTCCCGAGAGACCGCATTCACTGCATTTAAGAACCTTGGGAGCATGTACACAGTCTCCGTGTAAAGTTATTTCGCTACTGCTAAATTTCCAAGTCAGGCGCGGCGTAATTGTGAATAATGTTGGCACGCCTGATATTTCGCGAACCCTTAGGGCGTCCGGTATAATTTTGTTAATTATCTCGAATTAGTCGCAGCCCTCCTCACACGACGCCCTCACCATCTCACACTTTCTCCCTCATCCCCCCTTTCACCTGCCCTGCACCATTGTGGATGCTCTTTCTTAACTTGTTTACTTTTTTTTTGTAAGCTACGAGCATACAAAAGTCAACCTACAGGGAAAATTACCGTCTCATTCGTTTTTTTTAAGTATCTTCATACAGATAAAATAGTTGAATACGGGCATGAGTCATTCATTTTCTTGTGTTCCAGTTGCTTTGTTTCATTTGTAGAGGCAACACCAACGAGACTTAAAGTCTGCGGAAATATGGGACATCAGCGGTATTACACAGCTTGTTTGCTAATTGAATGTCAACTGAGATCCATTTAAAGGGTACGTTTACATTCTGTACATCATCAATCAAGCCAAACGTAATGCCATATAGTTTGACCAAATAGTTAACACCCCAAGCTGATGATCTGCTTGTTGATGTACTAGCAGCAGGGTAGGGTAATTTCAGAACGATCAAGGAAGTTTACCTCCCTAAGACACTTAAAGTACGAGTCAATGTGAAATTAACTAATAATACAGACAAGAGAAGATATCAAACAAAAATACTCCACTTCCAAATAATCTTTTCGCATTGATTTCATTAGGCTGATTCTTACAAAAAGAATTGAAGTAACCAACTTGACCTCATTCTCTAGAACGTGTTTGATATTTTTCGCAGATCTAAGCCTTTTCGTAGTGTGTCTGCACTCCTCGGCTGTTACTAAGAAACACCAATAATAATAATAATAAATTTATTGTCAAGAAACAGTTACAAATTGCGTATGACTACATGGAGAACAATAAAATAATATACGCTCCGGAAGCAAACAAGGGACCATCCAGTGAATCCCGATCAAGGACCCTTAGGAAGAGGTGAATTTAACATTTTAGCACACTCCTAAGATAAGAATAAAAAAATAATTTGTATTCAATAAAACAAAAAAGTTATTTCACGACAACGTATTATTATAAACTCTAGATTACTCGGAAAATGTAAAATTTGTTTAAAAATTATAACTATCAAAATACCTAAAAATTGAAATTTATTATTTCAATAGATGCCGCCCCTAGGCGAGAGCCTAGAGACCTTGTATAAAAAAGCACCTCTGCTTGAAGGAAAACCGGACAACTGGTGTCAGCTCCGATAAGGCTACAGAATAAATGCACACAACCGTGCCAAGTTTGAGTACATATAAAACTAAACTTACGTGAAAATTAAGACATAATACAAGAATGCTGGATTTAAAAAAAGTTATCAATTATTTTCAAAGTACTACAGCAATACAGTGATAAAGTACAAGACGAATTTTACTTTTGTTAAAATTAATCAATTCCTTTACAATGTAGAAGTACTGATGCAGTCGGTACCTTTCCATCGCGGCTATAAAGAGAATTAATCTTTTACGTCTTTGGGGACGTAACTATATAGAACGATTTACGAATGATATAGCTCTTTTCGACAAAGAGTGGTTTGTATACTAGAATGATGAATATAATACCTGTTAAGATAATTGTCTTCGTGAACAAGACAGTTTCGTGGGACAGAGGTGGCTCTTGAGTAATTCGGTCTCAACAAACACAGCCGTTACATAAATATAAATGCAGAAAGTCTTAAAATATTTTAATCCTTAAAAGTGGTTTTAAAAATTATTTTTAAAAACCCTCGGAAAACTAAAAATTAATTTTAAAAACCTAAATCGAAAGTAGAAAAATTACCTGGCTTGTGTTATCGAGATTTCCTGTAAAATGCGTGGGCCAAATTTTGAAGCTTTTTTATCTATCCGTTTCTGCTGTACATTGTGGAAACATTGTTCTGACAAACGTACACAACCTCTGTATGTATGTGTAGATAGATATATCGATAGATAGATATATTACAAAATGACAGTTCATTGTGAGAATTATTACCTTCGTTTGACGCAAACGAAAACTGTTCTTTCGTGAATCTGTCTTTTCTCAACGTTATAAAAAAGCTCTCCTTATACAAGGTTTTTTTTCCCGTCTCGAGTGTAACTTAATATTCTTCATTCTCCACATAATCCTTCAGCAACCAATACGAACGTGAGAGGAAAGNATATATATATATATATATATATATATATATATATATATATATATATATATATATATATATATATATATATATATATATATATATGACTAATTATTTCATAGAAGTGGAAATGAGATCGTTTCCTCCTCATATGTAAATGCTTGAGAACCAGATTCCCGAACAGACTTACGTACGTGACAAAAGCATATGAATTCAAGAGACTGAGAGAGAGGGAGAGTTGGCAAAAGCTTTCCTCTCCCTTCGGAACAAACCCACTCTCCAACGCCTTCCTCGCGGATTGGAATTCATGTCTGCGCAAAGGTACCATTAATCAGTGTGTCGGCAGTAGCGCGGCTTGGTGGCGGGTTCGCGTACCACCGTCTCCCCTCCCACATCGCAACCAGCGTCACCATCTTCGTCTCCGCTGTTGCCGCACTCTCGCTGGACGACGATGCGGCATGGGCCTCTCATTAGTCCCGGCAGATCCCGTATTTCATGCACCCGTGGTGGTACTACTGCTTCCTCCGTCGGGGGTTAACCTCGCCCTCGCTGACCTCTTGAACCACGTGGTAGCTTTGTTGCGAACTCTGGAGCCAAGATGGAGTACTTGGCAGGGAGCAAGTGTCACCGAAAGGGGGTACAAAGAATTAAGGATATTAACTATTAATAATATTATTTATTGTACTGCTGTGGATGTTCACCATGCGAGTATTTACACTAAAACGCAATTGATAAAATATATATTATAACTCATAGCTAATTTTTTTATCTTATCTAGGAATTTTTGCTTAAATTTTTGAATTGGCCTATGCCTTAGGGCCCTTGATCGGAATTGATGAGATGGTCCCTTGTTTGCTTCCGGAGAGTAAATTAGTTTATTGTCCTCCACGTGGTCATACGCAGTTTGTACTGTTTTTTTGACAGTAAATTTGTCATTATAAATTTATTATTATTATTATTATTATTATTATTACAGAAACAAAATAAAAACACGAACAAGTGTATAGCACACAATTTTAAAATTCTATTTTCATGAAGGTTTCTAGGTATTACTTCATCGTAGGACATTCTTTATTTTATATTTAAAACTAAACATACTTGGAGGCAAAGTATCCAGCAGCATTGCAAGTAACTCATTCCAGAAAACTATTGTTCTGTTAAATATATCATTCCAGGATTGTTGTTTAAAATACAAAAGAAATAGTAATATATACTTCTCTTAATATACAAACCATATTCAGTATATTGTGTATGAAAATTAAACTGGACATGAAAATAAATTAGAATGCTAAAAATGAAGTATTATACAAAATAATTCGACCCATTATACGTATATCAAAATTTCTTCGCGTCATTAACTATTTACTATTTACTCCCCGATAACAAGGGCATTAACTATTTACTCCCCGATAACAAGTAAGGGACCATCCCAACAATGAACATTATTTCTTTTTTTTCTCATGACTTTAATACATTTTTTCATTACATAATTTTTAAGATAATGCATTGAGAACTGTACTCCTTAGGATTTGTTGATACGACTTAGATTAATACTATGTATTTTTAGTTCTTTGAAAGATGCCAAAGAAAAATATTAAACTTTTACTGTAGAAAGGGTAGAGTTTAGTGTAGAGTGTTTTAATGTTGGGGTAAAAGAGGGAGTACATTTATTATGATGCACGCTTTTCCATCAGTACTCCTCGCCGAAAATTAAATAGCAAAATATTCTTACTATCTTCCGAAGAAATTCTTAAAATATAAAGCGAGTATTATTGAAGTATAAGAAGAAGATTCAAGAAGGTACAAGAAGAAGAAGATTCTTTGTTGATAATTTACATTATTTATTAGTTANAAGTATAACAATAAGAAGAAGATTCTTTGTTGATAATTTACATTATTTATTAGTTAAAAGGTTTATTTAATTGTTAGTTTATTTTATCAGAAAACAATAATAAAGCATCAGAAATCAAAATAACAATAGTTTATTTATGCTATTTAAGTAAATCATCGGGTTTTAGAAATATTAATTAGAGTTTGTTTTTTTCGACAAAATGAATGTTCCCGTAACTGAAGCAAAGTATCACATTTAGTTTGGTTTATCCCCATGACCGGGATTTGTATGCCTAAAAAGTTTGAAAATTCGTTATACTATTGGATTACAAATATCCTCCGAAGACATTATGTAATTTTGAGATAAATATGAAGGAAGGTATAATTCATTCGCTTATAATTCATTCATTCGATGTATACTATATCGAAAACTTCACCAAAACCAAAATGTTAACTGATATAGCGAACAAATTCACATATTTCGTATTCATCAATTGAAAATTAATAATTTAAAGCCGCTACAATGAATCTAGTGGTATCGGTAACAATTGATATTCTATTCACCGTCAATCAGAACTTCCATGTAAGATATAAAAACATTGCAACTTCCAGTGGTCGATTTCTGATAAATTGAAAAAAGAAAAAAAACAATTTAATTTTGCTCTCGAAACAAAGAACCGTGAATTATGATCCCGAATTAATGCCACATAATACGAGAAACTCTTATAAATAATAGTTTAATAGTTCCCCAAATGTGTTTCTCTTCTCATCTCTCCTATTACATGTCACATTTGCGTTCTTATCTTCGCAATATTTTTTATCAATTTAAGTATTCAGTCAGATGTTAAAAAGTAAATGTATTAAGGTTAGTTTAGTGATCAAGCCTAATTGAGATTTATTTTAATTACTCTTTTACAAGTACATTCATACGTCTTGTTGTACATCGTTGGCCCCACACCGAAGGCACTTATTAAGAATTGTAACAATTTTGTTTTATGTGCGATATTGGAATCACTACTAGATGTTCTATAAATCCTCCAAATTACCTTGGAAATACTTGGAGATTAATGAATATAGAATCCTCTTTCGCAAATCTGCAACGATAATTGTTCCTACTATGTACAAAAACGAATCTGACATATTTGTGCTTTTGGGAGTCGTGGCAGGTGATGCGGCCAAAGCAGGAATCCCGGGTTCGAGTCCCGGTCTGTCGCATTTTTCCCGTCCCCAGACGATGCAAACTTTCCTCTCCGAGTAGATACAGAGTTGTGAGTTCAGGACATTTATGTTTTTTGTGAGTTCAAGACATTTATGTTTTTTTGTGAGTTCAAGACATTTGTGTTTTTTTAATAAATATCCGTCGGTGTTTTCACGATTGTTTACATACTCGACATTTTTTATTATTACTGTTAACAAAAACACAAATCCCCTTCGGCGATGTCGAATTTACCAGTCACTCTTACTTTGCAACGATTAAAAAAACGTAATGATGAAAGTGAAACTTACAGGGACATTTAATTCGTAACTCAATTTTTTTTGAAGTATCAAAATTTTTCTTGAATTTTCTTGAAGTCACATCAATCACACGTTTTTCTCAAAACTATGAACATGCAGTGTCGTGACTTGCGTGTGGGTTCCACGTTATATTAAACCAGCTGATGGAAATTTATACAAATCAATAAAACGATTTAAATAAATCAAATTGTTGCAGTTTCTGGTATATTGTTTTGTATTCTATGAGACCTTCTAGTTCCACGAGATCAAACTAATGAAGCTTGATGAAACATTAGAAATAATTCGTATGTATCAACCAAACGATTGAATTTTATAAAAAATATTTTTGAAACTTTTTATTTATCTAACTATGACGCTTCGTATGCACGCATGTGTCAATATATGGTATAATTTTATCTTTGTTTCATTGAATATGAAAAAAATCATAGCATGTATCAACAATAAATAATACATAACATAGATCGATATAAAAATCGTACTTTTGTGTTAGTTCCATTGAGTATGCAAGGACTCTAATAACCTAGTTGAAGAAGAGTCCTAAATCCACAATAATAATATAATAATAATAATAATAATAAACTAATATAATAAATAGATTGCAACACAGCGTCCTTCTGTCCTCAGCCCACATTACCAGAAAGTTCCTGGACCTGAAATAGATTCATCCTCCCAGCAGAAGTTGATTTAATAATCTACTGCTGAGAGAAAAACCAACATAAGTTGAGAGAACTAAGTATTAATAATAAATTAAAAAATTAGGAAATACAGCAACCTAGATATCCCAATTCAACAGCATCGCAAAACCCGCTTACAAATTCTTCAAATTAATATTTTAAGTACAGAAATCGTACACATACATCAGAGAAACTTAGACAAAATCTCAATTAAAAAACCAACTGTAATTGTCATGCAGAAATCCATTATTCTTAATACATAAATACATGCAACATGGTTAGAAATTTCTTACAATAAGTATAGTTTGGGACACCCGATTGGAACATCATTCCCGCAGCTGACCAGTATACCAGGTACACACCTGAGAGAAAAATTATAATAATAATCACCAAAATAATAATAATAACCCCCCTATTATAAATTCGATCCACCATCTGTCCTAGAAAAGGAAACCCCACTTGTACTAGGATAAGCAAAATCATTACATACAGAACAGTAGACCATAACAAGCAACAGATAATATTAATAGTCAAATCTAAAAGAAAAACTTTATTATTGATGTAGCTGTTCCTTCCACTAACAATTTAAAAAAGACAGAACAAACAAACATTCAAATATATCAGGCACTTAAAACAGAAATTCAAAAGATATGAAAAAAATTAAGTAGTAATTTCCACCCCCTTAATTTCAGCAACTGGAGTCATTTGCAAAACACTAAAAGGGCATCTTGCAATATTGCCATAAACTAGAAATGCACTGCCAGGAATTTCGACATCTGTTACATTATAAACATGCCACCTAACAAGGAAATTTCTTAGTCTCAACTAAGACAAAATTCTACTTCCGGTTTGGCGTATAAGTCCGCCCTAACTGCTTGTTTGAACAGAGGAAATAACAATCACCAAAATAGTAATAATAATAATAATTATAATAATAATAATAACCGTTGAACGAGGCAAAGTGATGCGTTCCACTGCGGCCTTTGGATGCTGCATTCGGTATTTTGTCATCGCCACTCATACCCATCTTTTAGTTGCTTCCAGATCAGTCTTCGACCATTTTATTATCCCAAACGAGAAGGTCAGTAAAGGCATCGCCCAGGTGTTATTGGTGCGTACTGTCTTCCCATCCTCTAAGTAGGTTTTCAACACCTTCACTACCCTCAACACGAATTTACTTTGAATAGCTTCCTTCATTTTTGTATGTGTAATGCCACGCATTTGCATAAAACCTAAATATACGTACTCCTTATTTTCAGCCAAGCATTCAATGTCTTTATCCAATCCCACATCAAACCCTTCGGTATAATCTTCTTTTCCCGGTAATAACATTTGTCCATTCCGAAGTTTATCTTTATATCTTTGCTGAATTGCACAGTGAGATCTAACAATTATTTCATGTACTGCCGAGTCCTCGTGTACAGATTCAGATCATACATATATAGCCTATGAGATACTCTCACGGTTCCTCTTGTTATACCTGCAACTGGGGTAGTGTCTAAGGCATTGAAGAGAGGTTTGGACAATTTGGGCGTGGGTTGCTTGGTACCTAGGATACAGGAGAACACGTATCACATAGTTAGAAAGTTTATATCTCAGTTATAACAGTGGTACTGTAAAGTACCTGGTAGATTACAATAATTACAATCAGCCATTCTGTTAGAATGTTAAAAAGAAAAGAATAATAATAATAATAATCCATTTTAGTACGTCTGTGTAAGGTTTGGATTACGCATTGCAATACACGAATATTTAGTGACGCAAGTCATGGTCTCCACCCCTCTCTACCACCACCCTCGTCACCACTTCAGAAGCAGTCGCTTTGTGTAGTCCATTAAACTCAGGAAATGAAACTGTCTTCGATTTCCGATTTCATTTTATTTTTCCTCTCGCTTGCACCCACTGCGCGGTGCGTGAGTCTCCGAAACCAGAAGCGTGCCCGGAGATATAGGACGCAGCCCTTCAAAGTGGTTCCCAGATCCTTAATTATGTATGCATGTTTGGTTCCGAGGGATGGAGAACGGATCATCCGATTCCTCGTTTAGGAACGCATTCAAAAATATTCCGCTCTTCGTGTCCACAGGCTTTGCCCCAAAGATGTGTTTCAAAATTTAAAAGGGTGTTTTGAAGCTGAAATATTAACAACCGAACACTGGAACCATGAAGTTTCCCAAGGCTCTTTATTATACTCCACTACGTAAGAAGAAAGCAGGTTTAATCGTATTATACTCTTCAAGGCCGATTAAACTTTTTGTTCGCATCACATACATATTACACAACCACATTTAAAATATGAAAGAAAGAGCGTGTTCAACGAATATAGAGAGAGTGAGAAGCACATGACCCTAATGTCCCTCTGTTTTTCACAAAAACCTTTAATCTCTTTTAAGTTGTGTAAATCATCTCATGACCAGAGAAGAATGCTAAGCGGTTCAGACATGTTACCACAGTTCACACTATGAGCATCGAAATTCTTGCCCCAACCCTGCACTTATTGAAGGGTTGTTGTGTTGCGAAATAATATGTCGCTTAAGTCGGGTGATAAATTTAAAAAAATTGCTCTTAAGGTTCTTTTGTTACTACTTTGTAAATATTTTACATATCTCAGAATTTAAGCGTTAATGTTTACACAAAAATTTATTCGATAATTTATCCCTAGATAGACATATTACCGTGCTTATTTTAAAATAAAGTGCGATGTTCTTTGCATTGTGCTTTCATTAAAATGTTAATAACCTGTACTTATCTGATATCAAGAATAAATTGTGTTTGCTTAAGACATGTAAGGCAACGTATAGACAATATATTCTATTTTATTCATATCGCATTTTTTATTTAAATTCATATATTTTTCCACAAGAATATTGTGATTGTAAACACAAGAGACATTGGTTTTGTTCTAAAGTGTTATTCACTATATTAAGTAAATTATTTTTTTATTAATTCAATGGTGTTGTAGAAATCACCGTCATACATCCTGTAAGTATCATATAAATATCTTAAATAAAATAAAGGACAAACGACAGGAAATTCTACAAAAGGGTAATGAAGTCAAAGGAAGTATCTTAATCAGAAAGAATCTTTCAATGTTAGCTCATGCTAAAATGTATATTAACGTTTTTTAGGATTTGTGTATCCCCAATTAGATGACACAATTCAAAAATATTTTTAGATTGCTCAATTATTATCATTAAATGAATCCTCTGAGAAATTAATACATTTATTGTAAAAATAAATACATTTTAACACATATATATTTTTATGGAAATTATATTTTGCTTTTTCTCAACCTTATTTGATTGTGGTGATACTTTTTATTAAATTTATTGTTAATCGTTTTATTTTGAAGATTTCAATGTTCATTGTATCTAAAAAGGTCATCTGTGCATTCTCTGAGTGCTCTTGCAATATTGTTAGATATCTGTAACTGTCGTTTTCTTCTTTACCCAGATGCACTAATTTGAACCAGAAACTTTTGGTAACTAATTAGCACACCTGACAATGTTTCGTATTACAGACGAAACGTGGTGTGTGATTTACTTTTTAATTGGTTATTATGCAACTTGTTTTCTGAATTTTGATATATAATTTATCATAATTTTTATTTGAAATTAAATTGTATGCAAAAATTTCAGTTTGTTTGTCGATATTATTTACGTTTGTTATTGAACTGTAAATGAAAGTTGAATTTGTAATTGTCAATTGTAAGAGAAGAGAATCACTAACGATCGAAATGAAATTAACAACGTGAGTGCGTGTACACTGTACTGTTTCCAATCCGTCAATGTACCTCTAGGGACTGGTGACCATGGCAACCGGGCAATGGAGTAGACACAGCACGCAAAGTCACAAGACAACTGAATCCTGGTGCTGCCTCGAGAAATCAATCGCATGAAGTGGCCCATGAGAGAATGGGGCAGACACGGAAATAGGAAGACTCGAACGTTAGAAGCGATGTATCTCAAAATACATACAAATTTGGAATCATAAGTTACGAATATAATCCATACTAACATATAATACACACACACA
>NNCF01129090.1:1418-23350 GCA_002313205.1 Laupala kohalensis | reverse complement strand
ATGATGAAATTTAGCAAGGAGATAGTTTAGATGTCCAGGATGAACATAGGCTAATTTTTATTTTCTAAATGTGTCAAAAGAAAGACAGAAAATGATGTTGCAATGTTGCAAATAAAAGTCGATGGAATCGTGGTGAAAAATCAGAAATATTCACTTGCGCTCTTATGCCTAAACGGTTAGAGATAGATGACAGCTATGCGGGGCAATATTGATCGCCCCGATAAGTTCTACAAAAAAATCTGCGGCGGCATATGTCTATCTACTAAGGTTGATCTAAGTTATCAAAAAAACGTTATGAAAAATAGAAGTGTTGAAATAATTAAATTTCAGAAGGAAAAAATCAATCTTCATCAAATTTAATGGCTTCTTCGTTTTGTGCATTTAACAAAGATAAAAATTGTCTTTTAATCGTAAAATTTGGACAAAACGTTTAAATTTTACAAGAGTTCTAAGGTACGGCCTCTCTGAACCCCCGTTATGTCTCCGTGCGCATACCAATTGCTGCTTTGAGAGCGCTCGATTCAATTTACTATGAAATCCTCTTACGTCAAATAATCTGACATTTCACTGTTTAAGTAAACACTCGTCGGATGGTAAATATATGCAATTATATAAGCGATATACCAGTGTCTGACTGACTAATCACAAAATCTCAGGAACTACAAAGCCTACAAACTTCAAATTTGGCAGGTAGATTCCTTGTCGGGTGTAGACGTCCTCCAATTAAATATTGTACGAAACTCTACCCCTAAAAGGGTGAAATGGGGATTAAAATATTTCTGTGTGTATTATATGTATCGCTCCATCAAGAGTCTCGAGCAATTTCAACCAAACTTTATACACGCATGACTATCTTCCAAGAAGCACTATGAGGCTGAGGCAACCCTCGCATCTTCTCGTAGAGGATGGAAAGAGAATGACGTGTAAAAATAATAGAAAAGTCCTTCAACATATTTGTAACCATATCCTGTTGTAATCTGTCGTTCAGATGGATAAAGACGCCCCCAATGCTTCGTAAGTTCACAATATGTCCAAATTAGATATATTAAACCCCTAGCATCTGTGGGGTGCTTGTGGGAACGGGTAGCAGGTTAAAAATATTTAAAAAACGTACGATATTTGTGTTGAATACATCCGTTTTGCGGTCGCAGACGAGAAGAGTCGTTCTCTCAATACTGCTAAGTCCACGATCACCCCAAATGAGGGAATATACTTAGTTTGGATAAGGAAACAAATGTACAAATAATCGAAAATGACGTATATTAGTGTTTAGACCATAGTTCTCGGGGTCGATGAAATTATTAATGATATTTTCGAAGACCCTGAAGTCCAAAATCAACCCGTATACACTCTTTGCACCCCGAGGGTATGGGATGCTATTTACAACGTATCGAAAATGATAGATATTAGTGACGCGTACACAGTTTTCAGCATTACTGAGTTGATTGTAACACCCTGTAACCGTGTAAAGCTATATTCAGCCCCCACAGTAAATAAGAACTCCTAGCACCCCTTGGTAAGGGATGGGAATGATTAGACATGTAAAAAGAATCTAAAGGTACCTATATATGTGTGGAGATCAAAGGTTCGGGGTCGCTGAGATTATTTATGACATTTCAGATGCTGCTTAAACCCACGATCAGCCCTATGAACCCCAGCTACTCGGGAAATGTTATGACGAGTTCAGAATTTTCGGTGTCGCTGAGTTGAATGGTATCATCCCTATGGGAATAAAGCTGGAGGTATTTTACATAATTCACGCAAGCAAAGCTGGGGGCTAGTTATTAAATATGTTTGAAAATTATTTTCATAGGTAAAGACTTCATTTTCTTAAGGCAAATTATATTTTCTGATAAACGTCAATTGATTTAAAATTGCTAAAAGACTGTACGTTTTCTTCAATATTTTATATTTCATGTGAAGGGCATACGAGTGGAAATAATAATTTCTTGTCAAAACCAATAAAAATAAACAAGTTAAATAAAGTTGTGTATTAAATATTTTAAATATATTGTGTTAAGTATTACGTTCAAGAACTTTGTCAAAATATGAAAAATTAGAAAATGTCAAGTAGATCAATGTTAAAAAACTATTTCTTGATGAGTTGGGCCGATTATCATTTTAAATTAAAATTACTTCTACCTTCTACCATCATGTCTGGGAATTTCAGTCTAACTTATTGTGTTTCAACTTTAATATTTCATTTGTGACTTTTAGACCTATTTGCACATTTATACTGTGGGTTAGTTAGAATATCTGTAGATAACAGAAATAGCAGGGATCACTCCTTCACAGTTTTCCAGTCTTTATTAAAAACACACTACGATTTGGACTTCTGTTTTTTTACGATAATGGATCTCACACCATGATCATGAATTACGTATTTTAAGGTAAATAAAAGAAACAGAAATCATTTATTTAAGATATGTAAATAAATTCCCAACTCGCTGTTTTCTAGGGCTTTCACAAAAATCGTGTGAATTACCACTGCTACCACTACAAGTGACAATTTTTTTTCAAAAAAATATCCTATTGGTGTACCGTTTCATATAATATCCATTAATGCATAGAACAGCATTTCGAGCAAGTACAATTTAAACAACCAACCATTCACCTTGAAACATTATGTGTAACGCTAAAGCAAAGTAAATTTTTGCTGAAAATTTAATTTCCTTTGTTCATTTTCTCCCTTGAATTAAATGTTCTATAATGTATGTACTGTCGTGTGGTGAGGAAGGGTGGTTTATTTTTGACCCCATACCGACGCCATTTGTCGCGTGGTGGGGAAGGGAGAGGGATTGTTTTGTGGGCACTTTTAAAACCCCACCTACGACGTAGTTTGATATTAAATCCCTCAGGACGTATATACCCCTATTCTATTTGATGGAAGTATGAGAGGGAGCAATAATAGGGGTTTTGTCCATTTCTGGCAACAGCGGTTTATTCAGTCATGAAGTACACTAGTCGTGCTATGGCAGCGACCCAGAGCTCCGGTAGAGGCAATGCTCTGTGCTGGTAACTCGCCCATACAGTTCCGGTACAGGATAACGCCGGCGTGCTTTGCAGGGTGATCAGAGGCGAATTACGGGATCGGGAGTGGTAGAGGGACTGGACCTGGAGGCCTACCAGTACTCAAGGACTAGTTCTCGAGCAGAGGCCGATCAGGCCTGTTCTGAACTCGGGAGTGACAGGTAAGGAGCGACGACAAGTCGGTCGGGAGTGGCAGCAAGACTGCCTCGATGCTTGGAGCATCGGGCTTATATAGAGGCAATGAGCTGAGTCACCAGTTTGTGTCCGGCGCGATGTTCAAATGGCTACGCGAGTGTCGCTGCAGTATCTACGCGACAGTACTTACTTCAGAGTATTATTGATAATGGCTGCAATGCAGTCGAATTAGCAATCTTCGATTAATAATCGATATGACTAATGATTAATTTGTCATAATATTATGGCATAAACGTTTTTTCTAAAAATCTTAAGTACTGAAAATTAACCTTCAGTGGACTTAAATTTGGACAACTCACACATTAGTCTTACGGGATATATGTATACAATATTAGCACGAAAATGCGAAATGGTGTGAGTTGTATAAGCGGTTCTCATCAATGATGTTATGATCAACATTTCAAACGGTCAAAATTTCTAAAACTGGGAATAGGAAAACCTTAGCCCGAATCCCACCCGCTCAGCAAGTGAGTGTTGCGTGTTGCATATCCTAGTATGGAAGCTTACCCAGTGCTATGTGCTGGTATAATAATTTCGATGCAATGTCGGGCAGATTCCCTCAATGATCGCTGTGTTGTTGATTCACGACTTACGGGAGAAGATTCCAACAAGCCTTGAGTCAAATCGTTTTGAAGGGTCACGAAGTGACTTGAATCAAATATGATTGAAGAGGATTCGACACGTGTGTAGACGCAAACTGAATGTGGGTGTATTTGAATGGTGGAACATAAAGCTGTATCTTGGTGAGTCAGATCACCTTCGTTCTTATTGATTCTGACCGACCTTGATTTGATTGGTATGGGTCTAAAGGAGTCCGGCTAGTCATCCACTGGAAGCATACTCCCGCGAAGTGATGCGGTTCGAGCTCGCACAAAGGGAATATTGCGATCTCCCGCGAAGGGGACGTTTCAATCAAACACGAGGGTAGTAGTGTGATCCCACCCAAGGTGATTTTTCTTTCGAAACTTCTTAATGATGAATGGGGTGGATGGGATTAAATACCTCCACGATAGGAGTGTTTATCGGGCGGGACCAAGATTCTTGGATGAAGTTTGTTTCCAGTGCCTATCAAAAAAAAAGTTGATTTTTGAAGAGTGCCAAAGGTTATTCCCAGTAGTGGAAAACCGTTGATATTATCTATGCGGCTTCAGAACAACTGATAAACCAGCCCATCGACGGGCACTTGTGGGTATTTTTCGGAAATTGGATATTTATTTATCTCCGTTGGGGTATTTTTTTCACCATAAAGGATATTATGGAGTCTGCTCGCGCATGATTTGTCCATGACATTCACAAGTTTGATTTTCGGGCTATTTTCATCCTCCAAAACTAAAGGTGGTCAAGCACAAAAGAAGCAGTTTTGAATTTTGTTGCAAAGGTAGACTCCGATGAAAGAGGGATAGTCTCACACACTTTTTCCGTGATCAATCCAGTGAGTAGTCGAGATTAACTTACGTCACTACCTGAGCGCCAGTGTACGTAGTGCAATTAATAAGCTATGTCTGAGTCCGCGCCACACATGAAAGAAACTATTATAAAATGTACATGTGATCACCATAATTCAACCATATGTTATCATATGCCATTCATTTGTTGACGTTATTTAAGTAATAGTGTTTGTGTGAAAACTGCAATGTATACACATGAATGTGAAATATTACAGAATGTGAAAATGCTACAGAAATGGTTTGGTAAAGAACACTTGGCGAAGAAAAATGTTAAAGCTTATTAAGAACTTCAGGTGAACCTGAGATTTGGCTTCATCGTCGAGAAAAAAATGCGTTTATTAAAGCAGGAAATAATAAAGATAGTAGGACTTAATTGAGATAGTCTTTTCTTGTTTTTCCAATCAATATTATTAGATAATTACGGAATTTTTATATCAATATCTAACACAGTAGGCATTGGTTATGCACTAACTATGTTTTGTAGAACATTTCCGCCAAGGTACCGCGCAATTCATTGGGTTAATATTTATTAATGTTAATAAAACTAATAATATTTTTACAATAGTGAGAGAAAATATAACATACAAATATAAATATAATTTAAAACTGGGGTTACCTTCAATACTTTTGTATTAGTTACATAAAAGTAAAAAAAATACATTTAATTATTGAGCGGATGTGCCACTTTTCCTTACTAAGAACAGTAAAATAACCAGTAGTATGTTTATATTATCCATTTTAGTAGTTTCATTAAACTTATTATAAGAAGAATTTTATAGTAATATAAATCAGTGCCTGATTTTCAGCACTGAAAACCATTGTTTAATCTTACTTTTAGATACAGATGAACTCAGCTCTCTGACAAAATTTAACTTGTTTAGACAATTTATAAATTTATTAGTTTTGGGGCAACTTATAAACAGACCTTGTGAATAACTCTCTTCTCTGGCAGCATTATTTCTCTTCCCCTATGTTGTGAGTAATTCTTTAATTGAAACATTTTATTAACTTTTTAAAAAATAGTGCTATATAATTTGTACGCAATTTATATCCTTAATTGTTCCATGAGAATTTTGTACAATCAATTAAATATTGAACGACAACAGTGGGAAATGAATTGAAAAAATATTGAAACTATTTTGATGGACATAAAACGTATTTCACGTACCGCTACTACAGAAAAACAAAAAAATGACAATAAATAACTGAGTCTCCTAAAAATCCCATTTTCCTTCTATTTGCACAAAGTGAGAGTGATCATAGCTCCAAGATAGCAACAGGATCAGTAAAGGATGGAAGAGGGTGGTCGGTGGCGCATTGGGGCGGCGCTGACGGCAGTTACCCTCCAAGAAGACTGATTATTCGCGCTAATCAACTCTATTCCAGGAGTCGGGAGTGCGGCACGGCGCGGTCGTCAATTGTTTTACAGCCACCCCCGCAACGCCAAGCCTTTCCCGCGCGCGTCCTTCACTTCGTCTATTCACTCACTCGTTTCATCACACCCTTCAGACTCTCGTGTACCTCATGCGGATACACGGATGATAGGTTCATACAATAGGCTCTGTTGCTAATAAAGGCGAGGGAGAGAGAGAGTGACGGATAGCCAGCACGAACAGTTCCGAGTTTGACTTACAGTATTTCTACTTTAACATAACACGTACAATCGGGCGCAAAAGTATGTGCGAAGGTCAATTACAACGAATTTACTTTAAAAAAACAATTACATCAACTATATCTTTTGCGTACATAGCGATATTAAATAATATTGTAGTTAATACATTACGATTTGTTTATAAATGTTAGAATGGAACAGGTGACTGTTTCTACGCATATTTCAAGAAGTAGTTACGAATAACATTTTTACTAAAATATGCGTAGTAGTATCGCTGATCAATTTGATCAATATTGTTGTCTACATACATTATAATTTTCAGAATTTTTATTTCTAAGAAAAAGATTTGGTTGTACATTTCCTTAAATTCCTTTTTCTACGGAGCAGGACGTTACAAATATACATTACAAATATACGTTACAAATATTGATTGCTATTTATTGTAGTGGCCTTCGGTGGCAATCCGCATAGTCCGACTGTTGATACAACATAATTATGTTGTAATTGCGACATACCACTAAAAATTTAGGTAAATCAGGTAAAATAAAATAAAACTTAGGTAGGATCAATTTTAAAATATTTTGTAATAGTTTATAACATTTGTTATGAATAAAATAAAGTACAGTTTTATTTATTGAATATTTATGAATCTTAATGATTAAATATATCTTGCGCTGTTCTATGTATCTGACAGTGAGTTGCACAACTACTGTAAAAGTGTCCTTAAAGAAAATAAGAGAACATTCCAGCCGTTAATATACCACAAATATAGCCCGAGCACACTTTGAGACCAGATAACGTGAATTGAAGGAAAATCTGGTCCTCTTATTAGAGAATCTCAGGAAATAGTCGTAATTAGTGGAGAACTAACATCTGTCAGAAGAGTACTTTGTACCACACGCATTTAGTTTTCTGACATATTAGATCGTGCTTTCGGTCTATATATGTGCAGTATTTGCGTGAGTGGTATGTCTTCTGGCGCTTTGTTAGTTTAACTGGTTTCATCTCTTCCATCTTCTCATCTACCTTACACACTATGCTAAGATATTCGCTCTCCAGTAGCAATTCGTAGTACTAGAGGTACGTTTCATCGGCTGGTTTCAGAGATTGCTTTCCATGGACTCTAAAGAGGAGCATTTCGTGTGAACGTGTGTCAACTGTCCTGAGTTAAACTAAAACCAAAAGAGCTTTAAGGAGTTCATTTGTGAAGTCCTACAATTTGCAATCTTTGGAATGTTCATCTGATGTAATTAAATTCATTTACTCAAATTAAACTAATTTTTTATACTTCCAAATAACTTCATATAATAAAAACTGTGTGTCTTCATAATTAGGCATTCATTTTCAGATCACATAATTACGGAGATAATCATCTCACTAATGAGTAAAACAACTCTTCATTAATTATATTTATTTATATTAGTATTGGTATATAATAAATGAAGAGTTGTTCTTCTCATTTGTGAGAGTGATCTCCCCGTAATTATGTGATCTGCAAATGATTGTCTAATTATGAAGACACGTAGTTGTTATTAGATAAAGTTATTTAGAAGATTCTATAAGCAAGAGACAATATAAATTTCTTCACTGTGAATAATGTCGTATACCCTTAATTAATGCACAGTTTGTGATAACAAACTACTTGTTATTTTTAATATTACCAAAGCAGCGCAGAACCATTTTATGGTTATTATTTAAATAAAGTAAACACCTTAATTGAACAATGAATTATTCGAACAACACAAACATTCTAGTCAACACTTTACGAATCATAAAATTTGAAATTAAAAATGTATATAATAATATACGAATACAAGTTACTTCAATAAGAATTCTCCTTATTTAATCGATTTTGCAACATTCCTTTTTTCTACACAAAAAAGTGAGTTTTTCGTTGGACATTATTTACTTGCGATGACCAAATCTAAGAAAGTATAAATGCGTATAAATGCATTACAAAAGCGTAAAGAGAGACTCCACCAATTTGGTCTAAATTTATGATTTTCTCAAATAAAATATAGAGCAAACCCTGAATCAACTAATATAGAGCAATAAACTACATTTAAATATCTAAGTTCTATTATATCAACGCAAGTACTAACATAGGAGAGGACATTAAAAATTCTGCTACGATAGAAGACCTTGTACGCTAATATGCGAGTCGTGAAAAGTGAACTTTATCAAAACCGTCAAGCTAAACTAGATTACAATGCTATTACAAGGGAAAGGTCAGAGGTGACAAGCAGAAACACCTGATAGGTTTTTAGAAGAATTTGATCGTAATAATAAGTGCACAGGCAAAAAGTTAGCTACTGAGACGCACTGGTAGTATTTTTTAGAGGATTCTTCTCATAGCTCGAAACTCATAGGAAGGTTTGAACGTAATACCTTCAGAGATAGCCAATGGCAATCGAATTCGGCGTTCCACATTCGCTCATCCACTCTATGGGATCCCACCATAAATTCTCACACTAAAGATTAAATTGTCAGTTCCTTCAACCACGTTATAAAATTAAACTGCTGAGAAAATATAAAACTTAACTCCATTTTTTCGAGGCATCAGTCCTTTGAACTGTTGAAAGTATGAAAAGCTCGTGATGGTAACGATTAATTTTGAATTTTTCAGAGTTAAAAACCCGTTTAGATAAAATCAGAAATTAACACAAAACTGTCTTAATGTAAATCTTCAAGACCGTATTGACCAAAAAATGGTCACAAAACCCTAGTCATGGCAATACAAAATAAATGTAGTGTTATGAAATATGTAGAATTTATTCATTAATTTCGTACATAAAACACTTCACGATTTCATTAAATTAACGCTATAGATATGGAGAGGGAATACGCAGGTGAGGGAAACCCCAACTGAAAACCTCACCTAATTCGGCCGAGCAGGGTTTGAACCCAAGCTCTACCGCTCAGCGGGATCACGCTACCACTAGACCACGGCTGTCTGTTTCATTCTATCATATTTTTATTTGTGGCAATTACATAAATTAAACTTTATTTTGTTTTGTCGGGACCTTGAGCTTAGCGCGCTCATGCGCTTACCTACTGCGCCATCCCGTTCGCCTCCCGGACCTTCCCGAGTTCGAATCTCTGTCCCGTCAGCCATTTTCATTCAACATAACATAATTAATCTGTTATCTGGCGGTGAGGTTCACCGCAGTCTAAGAGATTTCTGTGTGTCTGTGTAATTATGTTTATGGACACATTCTAGTAACAATTATCAGGGACTTTTTCGACTTGTCACTCTTGACCATATCCTAATTAGACTTCTAACAGTTTTCCATACCTTTTCTAATTTTGAAAGGAAAATATTCAGAATGGTTTTTTTTTTTTTTTCAAGAAAAAGGCAAGTGGTAAATGACATAGCAAATTCAAATTATGAATAATTATTAATGACCAATATAATTGATGAAGCTCAAAGATTGAGTATTAGTTAGAGCACTTTCACTTAGAGTATAGTTAGAACACTCGAAAGCCGCATAAAAGACACCAAAAGAAATAATTAAACGGAAGTCTTGTGCAACAAAAGAAATGACGCCCCAGGACCCTTTGGGAAGATTTTAATGTTTTAGGAGATGAAGAAGGACAAAGATTATTATGGATTGAAAGGAATGGAAGGGAGTGTTTCAGAAGGGCAAATAATATGCAAGGAAGTCACCGTGATTCAATTTGAAATGCGATTAGATAACATTTTTAATGACATTTTGTAAAAAAGAAAATAATACTGCAAAAATTGATACCTATCCTTTAGGTAAAATTTCAGAATCATTTATTTTTGTTAATGAAATGAATGATTTAACTACAGAATTTGAAATTCTACACCTAGTTTTTCAGATATGTTATACTTATTTACAAAGAATATTCAGATTTTACGGGAGAATTGTTAATACGATTTCTATAATTTCGAAGCAATTTTCAATAAATCATGAATTTAAATAAAATCATAGTAACATTGCTTCCATATTTCATTGAAAAGAAATAATCAAGGGAATTTGTATTAATAATTATATACGTAGCACTGAGTTTTAAGAATAAAGAAACAATGGTAAACACAGTGAAACAATATTTCCCGAGTACGTTAATGTGAGGAAATGTTCTTAAGTGTAGGGGAATTGTTCTCTACGGAAGCATCTCCTAGGTAGCTTCAAAACCCCTCATCTTTTCCTGTACATCAACGTTTGCTCCGAATCCTCTCTCTCCCATGCCTGTTCTCTTGCGGTTTCTCACACACTGCTAACGGAAGCTCTTCCTCTCGCTCGAACAATACTTCCTCAGTTCCTCCTAATATCCCGCACATCCTCCTCGCAAAAGCTCGTTCCCTTTCCCTCCAGCCCTTTTCCCTCTCGACTTGACGCTCCGCCACCGCAGGCGAAACGGGCCTGGGATCCCGCAAGGGTCTAAGCTTGGCTCCACTCCTTTGTGGCAATCCGCAGCCACTGAACGCGTTTACGTTAAGGAGGTTGCGTCTGTCGAAAGGAATGGGTACCAAAGAGGTGTGGAGGAGTGGGGACATGATGAGGACGGGGAGCAAGAGAAAAGGAGTTAAATTCAACGCAGCGAAAGAGCGAGAGGGTAGCGCGTGACGGAATGCCCTGAGACGTAGGATTGGTGGTGAATTGGAGTGGAGTGGTAAATGAGGTGTTCCATGTATACTGGGAGAGCGAAGAGGTGTCTGGTGAGTTCGCTGGAAGCCACGAATTTCGACGCACGAGAAGACTTGTTGCGAATAGCCTTTGTCGCGAGACAAAAGAACGAATAGTAAACTTTGACAGTGGAAGCTTGAATACGAAGCAAAACAACGGAATAAAAGCTCATTACTCTGTCTCATTAAAGGAAAAAAATACATGCTTACATAATAATAAGTACTGTTTTTCAGGGAGCATAGGGAAACTTAGTTCATTTAAACTTTATTTAATTTCGTTTTTATAATGAAAAACATTTTCATAAAATATACCACAACAGTACATTACAATATGTTTATGCCTTGCTTATATTTGATGAGAACATTCCGTTTATTGCGATGAATACAATTTTTATATGAAAGTTATGGTGATAAATACGAACACTTTTATAATAAATACCTTTGAATGCGGTTTGGAAAAACAAATTTAATGATTTTGAAATGACTGTGATACTTGTTTATTATTTTATTGAAATACAAATTAAAATTACATCTAGAATAATGTAGAATTATGACTTCTGATTTTCATTAAAGTTCTCGTGAAAAAAGATTTTGAAAGGGAAGTAAGAGGTCATGTGGAGTGAGAAACTGAAAAGAAACTGGGATGTATTAGTTCAATGATGCCCGTAAAACATCGTCAACTAAATTTCATTTTCATATTTCTCAAAATAAATCACCTTTTTTTAGGTACACACAATCAATTTTATTGTACTTTGTGAAAGAATAGTATAATTCAATTATTTACAAAGGCAATCGTTGACATTTCAGAGTAATTCAACAATAATTATAAGGTTGCAGTAGACTATACCGCACTCATTCTGTATGAGCATCTAATGTGACTCGTGCATCTCTTCATCAAGTCCTATCCAACCAACGTGACATAGCATTACAAAAATTTATTCCCCCCAGCTTTCTGCCGCTCGGTGCTTTTACCACTGTCAGAAACGCACTTTAAAGCGGCCGCAACACGACGTAACGTGAACGATAACTCTTCGTTCCCCCGCCATGCAGCGCCACAGTCGAAACGACCCCATTTTGTCGCGAGCGTCCATTTTGTCCAGCACTACACCGAGTCACGTCATGTAGGAAAGAGGTAAAGGATAGTGTGGGGATAGATGGTCCTGAAAAAATAAAACCGGGAAAAGAGACTAGTTACTCGGCACAGTAAAGCCGTAGAGGATGGACTTTACTACGAGAGTGTAGAGAAGCGTGACGTCATAGAGGTCCGAAGTGCTTTGCAAAGGCTCCGAGGGACAGCGGACGGGTTTAGTACTGCAGCGACCATACAAATGGTCGCTTGTGAACTCCCTTGTGTGTGTGTGCTAGGGAATTGAGGAGGATTAAATTGTTTGGAGCTTGAAATTGCCCATCTTATAAATATAAATATTTGTTTGCACATATAGATCTTCAACGTTAATGGTATCGACCATATCTTGAATATAAATTAATAAATTATTTATTTGTTCTCTAAAATATAGTGTGCATAATTCTTATCGATGCCAAACAGTTGAGGAAACAAGCAGAACAATTGAATAAATAAATGAGAACCGTCTCATTCTTAAATAAATTTTAAAATTAAAAATCTATTTATTAAATAGATTTTAATTTTGTTACGCAGTTATCTAAAACATGGTTTGTGAATTTGTTTGAATGTATGAGGTGGAATAAATATGAGGTCTTCAAAATGGAGTCCAACTCGAGGTCATTTGATACTTCACTTGATAAAAGTGTCTCGTATTATAAAAAGAGGAAAAAACCCTTCCTTAGTTCTATCCCGTATTTTAAGTGCAAATCGCATTAAAATAATTGATCAAATAGGTTTATACAACCTTCCTATATTTCAATATTCATTCAGTTATACCTTGTTTACTCATACTTGTCAACACTTCTCATCAGCAATGAATAATGTGAGCAAACAGTAAAATACAACACAAACGACATCCTGAGCGAAATTTGGCTGAGAAGTAGTCCTGCACAACTTCAAATACCTTCAAATCGTAAGCTAAACGTGCATGTCAGTATCAAGAAATACTAGATAGTTCTATTCTTTCGTTATCGCTGGGTATAAAAATACGACTCAACATTAGAGACACGTAGAAGAAAAATTAATCGTCATCCTTTCTGATCCCTCTTACCACGCTTTACTAATTCGAAAACTGTTCTTTCAATCGCATGCTATGAACAAAACAGTGAAAGACTAACGTTGACTGTGTCCGAATTTATGGAGCGACGTAACTATGGACCGATACACATTAGCTGTTTCAAAAATAAACGTTTTTATCTTAAAATTGTGAATATAATATTTAAAAATAGTATGTTACTTTCACCACAGCGATATAAAACCATATTGATGTCTAGTATAAAACTTCCAAAGCAAACCTTTCACATGATTGGTGATGTGTAAGAGTCCACATATTTAAACCCAAACTATAAGTGGCACTATTCTATACTGTTGTTATAGTGCATACTATTCTAGTAGGGACTTATTTCACACTCCTCTAAAAAAAATTCGTAAGTACATATCTGTTTCTTTACAATGTTAGTAATTTTATTTAATTACTAGTTGAAAGGGTGCTATATGCTTGGGAGGTTTAGTGGGTAGTACAGAACGACGATTTCTTTTTCTTTGAATATTTTTACCATTAAAATATTTCCACCAAGATTCATCATTATCGTATAGACGACTCGGCAGGGGTTTTTTCCTTATCGTTATAAACGACCTTATCTTTTTGGTTTATTCTCCTGGCACTGTTTAAGCATAAGGATTTCAATACAAACTTGTGAATATCCTTGTGAAAAGCTACTTCAACTTTACAGTATTCAAGTTTGATAAATTTCTGTTGAAGGATATAAAATTGCATATCTACTGTGCGAAATAACCAAGGTGAATTTTAGGGGACCTTTAAAAAAATATTTTTACGTACTAACAAATAATGAATTAAACCCTATTTTAAATTAAATAAATTATACTACCTCGTTTTCGCAGACTCGATTTATTGTCAATTATATAATGATAACGTTTCGGCACCATCAGGTAACTACTGACAACAATTACGGAAAGTAGTTAAGGTGCCTAAAACGTTGTTAACAAAATATAATTGACAATAAATCGAGTCTGCGAAAATAAGGTCGTATGGCTTATTGAATTTAATATAAATTCCACTGACGTCGTTATAATATAATTCCTTTTCTTCTTTTAATAATTCCGACAATTTGGGTATTACGTGGATTTGCCTTGAGTGAGTCTTAAAAATGCGATGTTAGTTATTATACTTTTATTCATACAACCATTTACAATCGTCATCATCATAATATACATACCTTTTTGTGAAGTATATTCAGGACATTAATCCATCTCCTTTAATTCACTACAAGAATTGGATGAAGGATTTGGAAAGGAAAATAATAAATAATAATAATAAACTTGATTGTGAAAAAAGCAGTTACTAACTGCGTGTGACCACTTGGGGGATGATAAACTAAGTTACTCTCCGGAAACAAGCAAGAGACCGTCCCATCTATACCGATAGATATTGGATTGTCTAGGTGTGTAAGATTGACCGATACGACATTGGCGCATAGTAAGTGAAGAAACTGTGATCCAACACGGACTGTAAAAGTCATCCAGCTCAGCGATGACGGGTGAGATCGACCTCGTGTTTAGAATGGTGTCGTAACCACTATCGGTTGACGTTAGTTGCGACAAGCGAACAAAAAAAATACTTGTTCAATCTTATTCATTTATTCACCGTTCACATGCGCTGACTCTTAAAAGAGAAGAAACAAATAACATTAAATATCGCCTATGTTTTTTTAATAATTTTCTTATTTCGTTAAACGTTTCTATAAACACTGAAAATTGTGTTAAAAAACACGCAAAATAACGATATTGTCTTTAAGAATGATAAATTTATATCAGATTCATCCACTCTATGAATCTACATTCTTTATTCACAATTTGGGTATTTCTTTTTATTGCATTCGTGACAATAAAACGCGTTTGCCGATAACGCTATCATAAAAAACCCATAAGAGTGCCCGTATACGAACTACATGCAAATGTGTACAGGTATACGCAATAAAGAGCAAAGAAAACAGATAAGAGTTTCCAACTGCTCCTTCAACGTTGTAAGTGAAAGTTGCTCCTGAAAACCAACTCGGAAGGAAAAAGTAACATTCTCTCCATGATGAGTGATAGCACACGAACTTAGTAATAACAGTGGGATTAATATTATTTTTTCGTTTGAAACTGTCAAAAATTATTTTCCTGTTATCTGGAACACAAATAAATATTTGTAGTAAAAAAATAAATATTTGAGTTATATTTTTTGTCATTTTAGGAGTTCATATCCTGGTAATTTTAAAGACTATTCTCTTGAAATATTACAAGAAAAACTCAAGTATTGATAAAACCTCATAATGTATGCAATTATGAATATGAGGAACGCGTTCACAGAAATCTTTTTTTTTTTTTTTGCGTGGGCATAATTCAAGAGAAAGAAATATTTAAATCGTAAATTTTGGTTACATATCCCTTTAAAGTTACAAATATTACAGACATCGCCAATATTGCAACAGTTGTTTGACAACGATTTCATATCTTTGTTATCATTCGTTGGACCAACTTTCAATCGTATAAGATTTTTTTTCCATGATGTGTGTTGTTCGGTATACAATTCCTATTTCTTCTTCACTAGTTTTTATCAGTAAAAATAAATAAAACCCTTTTTCCTGAAGACGGGTGTAGCATCAAAGTAGCTTGCATCAGTTTCGATTTTTTCTTGTGGATTATCAAGGAAATTGGGAAGAGATATTTTAAGTACAACGACCATAGATAATTGTGAAATTAGTTAATAAATTTTATGTTGTTATCTCAAGACAAAAGAGCATAATATTTATTTTCTTTGGTTGACTTTTTGGATTCGTTGCGTTTTTTGATACATATCGTGACTAGTGAGTGCAGAAAGAACCACTTCAGATTACAGCATCGAAAATGTTGATAATAATGTATTAAAAAGGGTATAGTAGTATATAAATGTTGAAAATGTTTATATATTTCGTTTGGCATAATTTGTAAAGTGAAAGTATTAAAATTGATTACGAATTTAGTTAGTTTGAACGTAATGCATGTGCAAATTGATCTTATTTCAAATAAAATGTTAGGCGAGAAGATGTGAATTATTATAAGTTATACTGAAAATAATTTATTTTACTATGAAGAGGTAGTGACAAATTTCATCCTTTCGTTACCTACTTAGATGTTATAACCATACCAGAAATTAAAAGAAAGTTCCTAATTTAATCATTCTAATTTTATAATTTTGCAACATTTGCCACATTTCAAAATAGAATTTTGAACATTTTGGTCCCGCTCAAATGGATTTCTTTATGCAAAAATGTGTTAAAGAATATATTCAACATAATATCTAAATACTAATATTTTAAGCAGAATAGTGATAATGAAATAATTTAGTAATTTTGAGAAAGTTAGGACGAAAAACGAAATATATTATACAGTGTTACAAACGGAAAAATATATTTGATTTAATTGCTAGTATTCACAATTAATGCACATCATTAAAATGATGGAATAAATTATGATGAAAGGAAAGCAAATTAAATTTAAGATTCTTCAATAGTATATGAAAAAATTACTTTGTAAAAAATTCCGTTGGGACAAATTTTTTCGTTTTATTTACTTCTTACCAATTCAACTATTTTAAAACATTCTTTAGCTGTCTTGATGGTTATTTACTCCATACCTCAAATGACGAAGATTATGCATAAAGTATACAAGGAACTATTTTGACCTTTCATTCTAAACGAAGTCACATTGCCTGAGATCCGTTTTGTGACGCTAACACAACCTGGCGGCTTCATTTACAGCACCGCAGAACATCACGTGTTGAAATATTCGGCTGCAGTCGGCAGTCAGTTGCAGGTTCGCGAGAAAACAGACGGCATGGGTCAAGACTTAGAAAGAAACTTTGAACTTAGCTGACACTCGTGAAATATAACCTCTATCTAGAGAACCATATGCAAAGGCTCGTGAAGAATACATGCACCAGTCAGATATAAAAAGGAGTTTTCTTATTTGCTCTTATTTTCTTACCCAAGAGTTTCGTTCTGTCATTATTACTCATGCTGAATGAACTGTTCTCTCCCAAACTGGGCTGTTGTTGAGATGGAATTTTTCAGTTGTCTGTTTGGTTTAGTGAGAGAAAAGCAGGTTCTTGATCTTCGAATAAATTTCATAACTAATCTATTTTTGGGTAATTATTTTTCATGAACAAAAGAGGTGTTCCGAATTTTTCATCGGAATATTTTAACTTTTCTCTTTTGTTTTATATTTTATGGTCCTCGTCATGTGAAAACTTTCGTTACTACAGTCTTGTCATCCCGTTTCTCTCGTAAGTGGATAACAATTTATAGTTAACTTTTTTGATTACGTATTATGTGCATTTTTTCTCGTCTCACGGTTATAAGGTTTTGTTTAACTTCATATTATATAAATTTATGTTCGTTCACAGTTTTTAGGCGTCAATTTTATTCATGCATACAATATTTTATTCTAACCCTGAAACTACACTTCAAGGTACGAGGTTAAGTAGTTTGTTGTTTACTAGAGAATTAAATTTGATCTATATTCTGTTTGGAAATATGCATGTTTACTTTTATATGGCAAATCTATTTTCTTTACTTGAGTACTTCGGCAGATACTACTTTTCCACGTATCTTTTAGTTGTATGCAAGTTTCACTCGTTTTCGCATTAACAATTTAAACGGGTCATCAGAACAGATATAAATACTACATGATATTACACAATGGATCGTTACGTAACTCATATACAATTCCCTACAAATTCATTTACTGTTTATTATTTACCACATGCGTCAGTGATTTCGTTAGTCTGGAATCAAGAAGTCAAGTTACAACGTTTTGAGTAGCGTTTCTTCTTGATGGAATTTTTAAATGATGTTTTATCGGAAAGGAAAAGTTGATAGATGAAATAATAGGGTGTTTATCAACACACCTTTTAATGCTGTGACGTACGACTCTTCATTCGTGTAATTTGCTCCGTGCGCTTACGCAGAAAAGAAACGAAACATCTAGGGAGCCTTTGCATATTAATGTCATTCATGATTATTATGATGATGATTCCTCAATGGCGCAAGTTGATACCTCACTATCATTATAAACATGTTTTTCCTGTAAACAATAATGACGACAACAATGTTTACTTTACAATTAATTACGTTTCCACAGCTAGTTATAGTTCGTATAATTTATCTCATTCTCAATATGTGCACTGAGAGGGACGTTCAAAGTAAATATTCATTGCACTAAAACAAAGAACTTTATTATTATTATTGTTATTATTATTACTACTACTACGTCTATTAAAACAAACGTCAGCATCGACTTTCAAATATTTCTCTTAAATTCTTTAAACATTATTTCTAGCTTACCGTAAAATACTCTAAACGTTGATTTCTAGGACATACCTGGATTACAGAGTCAAGAGTGATTTGCAAATCTTTTTTCTACAGTCTCGTAATCTACAACAGACAGTTTATATGATTAAGTATCCCGGGTCAAAATAAATGTATTTCATAATGTGCATGTAAAAATATGTTATCACTGACAGAACATAAACAACGGTCAATACTATCAGCAACATTAAAAAGGAAACATTTAGAGACAAATTGCTGACTTTCTTTATTATCATTTTTTACAAACAATAGTGATGACAAAAATCGTGTTTAATTCGTACTAAAGAATTGCATGTAGTATGTGAAGGCATTTGTTACGTTATTCAAAGGTAAATTTCATAGTGTGTTGTAAAGAAGATTATTGGTTATGACATTTTGCAGTTATTAAATGTATTCCCACTATTTTCCGTCCAATCGTCCATTCAAAATGATTCAGCTATAGTTTATTGGTCTTTCACGTAGTTTGCTGCTTCAATGATACCGAAAAAGAAATATCCCAAAGTGATTACAAGTCATCACAATTGATGTGCCAAAACTAATTTATAATAATCACACATTATTTTTTTATATTTCTCACATAATGTTTAAAGTTGGAAATATTACTTTTTTCTACGACAGCAGCTTGATAAACACGAAAAGAGAGATTAATAGGACGAAGAAAATCAATTAGCATCCTTAAAATGCATGCAATAGTTGACTGCTATGAAAAGAGGATAATAGCCTTTTAAATTCTGTCCGTAAGTTTCAATGTAGCAGTGACGGCATGTTCAAACTTTCGAAAACGAGACCTGAATTTTTTGTGGACGGTGGCTACCACTAACGGCGATTTTTGAAACTGTGGCGATCCTATCTCTTTCCAAGCTTAACACACGGAGTTGGTCGAGCCTCACGCACTGCGCAAAGGGTAGAGTAGTAATAGAGAAAGTAAACATGCCGACAGATCGAAAAGGATTTTTTTTTTCAGATAACGCTTTGATTTTTTGAGTGTCAAGGAGATGTCTATTTCCGATCGATGTGTTAATAAAAGCATACTAAAAATTCGGAGTGTTATTTCAAGGTAGAAGCAAGAGAATTGCTTGAAAGAGAATTGCAAGAGAATTGCGGTTGTGAAAAATATGCTAATGTTGACAAACCAGAGGTTTTTTTAATCCAATTCAATCTGTTCAGTAGGATTTTGTAGCTCTACCAAGAATCGTTACAAACATTATGAAATTATCCCTCTTTTACATTTCTGCTCTTGAAATAACAGTTCTCTTTCCTCTAGCTGATATCTGTTCCAAAAAATGATCGTAGATAATGAACACTATTTTGAAGTTGCGACCCATAGGTATTTGTGTGACAAATATAAGTGGTAAACATCTCCCTGGTAAGTATTTTATTTCTCTTCATAGAAGTTCAACATATTTAGAACCAGTATCTTTCAATATTTTGTAGTTAGTGCTTTGGTAAAATGTACCTAAATATTAAGATACCTATCGATTCTACACAATAAAATCGATGAGTTATATTCCGAGTTCCTCTGAAATTCATCCCATGACTCTCTTGTTTTAATGATAACACTCCAGAACTGTTATTGTGAAGATGATATTTAATAGTACCTCCAAATAATACGTATAAAATATTTATATAAATTATTTATAGGAGGCAAATAAATTTTTTATCGATATTTTTCGTGAATTCTATGACCGAAGGAGCTTCAATGTGTTGTGACATCTGAAGGCAATCAAAATATTGAAAAATAGTGTCATGTAACTATTCATTGTTAATAAAAACAGTTGTTCTCTATTTCCTGTTACTATGTTTAAGTTCATGAAGTTTATATCCACATTCACCTTGAGTTCGTTGTTTTGTATGAAAAGTATGGAACTCACTCTTCGAAAACTTTCGTTTCTTAATTATCACAATAACTAGCCATTTCAGATGAAATAATATTAAAAAATATGGAATATTCTTCTCTTTTATTGAGTTCGTGAGGGAGGGAGCATAACATGCGCTTCTTCAATCATTCTTTTTTGATAGTATGATTTTTGTAACACATCCTAAACTCCATTTTTTGTAATACTCACCTGGGAAACTATTTTTGAGAGTGTAAATTCAATTAGGAAATATTTACACAAATGAGAGAAAACAATTATAAAATATTTACATAAATGAGAGAAAAATAGTTAGCCTCGCTACTCTAGCGTTCATGTTCTGTTAACTAATTGATGTACAGGGCATGGCCTTCTCGAAATAGTGGCTATGATTTCATGTTTTCTCTCGGCTGATTGCGAGTAGTCTCTTTGCTGTGGTAATATAGTCGTTCATATTAAAACTACACTTTTAATTGTAAAATTGTGATAAAATATTTTTGAAGAGAGAATAAGGTGATTGTGAGGCTAATCACATGCATGCGGAAAATTTGAATAGTAAGTATTTTTATATTCAAAAATCTTTAATATAATACGTGAAAAGTTTTCAATGCAGATTTTCATCCTGACATTATTCTCGCCTACTATCATATTTCAATTTTATTATTTCGAACGATGTAATATGGATTTTCTTTACCGCACACAATGTGTTGACAGCTGCTTTCTATCATCAGGTGATTGTATCACATGAACATTTAAATGAAATTTATCTTGGTAACATAATAAAAACAAGCTCACAACACATACCTAAGAAACAAATGTATAGAAAAATAAATAATGCAAAAAAACACACCATCGAAGCAGAATAATCGAAATAAACAATTATCAATTTTAGATAACCTATGTCCGTTTGTAAATTCAAAATCTTTCTAGAATTTATTTCTGTTTTTCGTAGTACTTATTTTTAATAGAATTCTTTTTTAACTATTTGTAGTTACGATAAAGTAATGTCTTTATTCAAATCAAGTAACTTGTTTGCTTTTTAGATAAAATTTACTGTTTTGTTTGTATTCTAGAATCACGTGTTCATGATAAATAAACACCGGTCAAAACGACGTGAGCTTTAATTAAAATTCGGTCTAATTACAAAGTCGATCAAAATATCGAAATTGGACCATTTTAACATATTTCAGTATTGAAAAAATATTTTTTTAATATTATTTATGTTATACTGAGTAATTAAAAATATTTGAGATGCAAACTAACAGAAACTCACTGTTCAAATATTTGAAAGGAAAAGAGTGTTCTAGGTTATTCACAGACATATTACTCAATTGGAGTTGTTGAAATTATTCGATCAACATATGTAAAGGGCATGACGCAGAGGTAGTGAAGCGTCTTCTCCGTCTACTTGAGAAGAATACTTTTTTCTCATATCATTAGGTTTATATTTGGGGGTTCCTAACACCAACTCCAATTCAATTAGTCAAATCTCTCCTCTCCTATTCTTTTTCTACGTAGTGATATCCGTTGGAAGACTAGGCCAAACATACCAAACGATAACGAAGTTTCATTCCGGGTATTAAGAACGGGTCAGGTGTTGCTCAATCAAT
>NNCF01129088.1:45884-90603 GCA_002313205.1 Laupala kohalensis | reverse complement strand
AACTTTTTATCTTATCTAGGAACTTTTGCTGAAATTTTTGAATCCGCCTCTGCCTTAGGGCCCTTGATCGGAATTGATGGGATGGTCCCTTGCTTGCTTCCGGAGAGTAAATTAGTTTTTTTCTTCCTCCACGTGGTCATACGCAGTTTGTATTGTTTTTTGACAATAAATTGATTTATTGTTTTAAGAATCGTAGAAATCAACACAACCTTCATAAGGACGTATGCTTATAATTACGAGTATTATGTCTCATATAATGTTTCATTTAAATGAGAATTAGGGGTAACAATAGTAATATAATACTTCGTAAATTATACGTTTTGTGCGGTACAAATAATAGTATTGTGAAAGTTATTTTTTAGGTATGAAGGAAAATGTATTTAGTAATTTAGTATCTCCTGATACAGTATTCGGTTACTAAAAATGCCTTCCTAAATTGTATTATGTAAAAAGTGTGCTAAAATGGTATTATTATACTTTCGAAAACATGTTTCCGGTGAACGAATTTTTTCATACTTTTTGCTCTGTAGATTTAAGGTCTCATCAGTCATTTATTATTAATTAATAATCGGTATAATGAACACATTGGCAAGTAAAGAGTAAAAAAAAAGTAAGGAATTTTCAAAAAAAATACTTTATCGTATCGGGAATTTACTTAGCAAGTTTCGAAAATTTTCGACGTTCAGGGTCGACACCCCCTCTCCCCTCGAGAGGCTTCAACTCTCTTTACTACAGTTCTGAGGAATAGAGAGCCACCAGATTAGTCCGAGGTCATGAGTGCTGATCTATACTCACGAGGGAGAACTTCTAAGAAATTTTGCGTTACATTTACGTCGTTGGAAGTTTTCTCTTCTTAAGGACTATGTGTTCTGTGTAAAAAAAAAACACTTTGTCGAAAACTTTGTTATTTACTTACATAATGGATATGTTGTCCATATATTAACTCCATCATGGCACCCTTCAAATACGGTGGCATGCTGTCAATCAACACTGGCTTTTGAAGTCCAAAATTACCACGAGCCCATAAAAGTTGAACATATTTCTTAATATGCTTCATCAATGGATAAGATAAATTACAACATTTTAAAAGAGTCTACGAACAAAGGAAATTGCGTTATTGATAATGAATTAATCATTCTATGTATTAATGCAACAATGAGTAACAATGCTATATATTTTTATGACTGAATGTGAATACATATTTACCATTAAAATCTTAACTTTGTAGTTGTAATTGTTAAGTGTGAAATTGTAATTATATACAAGAGCCGTAATTTGTCCAATTAAATTATACACATGGAATCTTCCAACAATAATAACAAAAGTCCACACGCTTGTTTCGTAAATTGTCTCAGGAACAAATGTTCCAAGAGCAGTACCTGTGTATATATTAGTAGCCGAGTAAATAGCACATAAGTATCTAGATGACGGATAATCCCCGTAAGTCAAATCACCTAGAAAAATAAATAAGTAAATTTAAGTGAGGAATGATAACTGTAATTAGATAAATTAATAAAATTAGTTTTTAAATTATAATTATTTTATACAGAATGATTATTCTTGAGTTTTATGTGCTGGGATAAAAAAGGATTTCAGATATGAAAAACAGACAATTCCTGATCTCAGAAACCGGATAGAGTTTACGGACAGTCGTAACTTAAAATCAACCTGTTCGAGTGACTTTAATTTGCTCAGTGCAGCGAAATACTAACACTTCATAATACCAAGTCAGCAAGAGCTCGGCGTTGTCATTCAGAATATCTGTTGCGTTCAGAATGTTGTCAGGAACGACTCGTACATGTAGACAACCTAGGCGACTGCGCAGGGCTGCAAAATATAGGAGTGGAATGGCAGAGTTTTTTTTGTGGGGCTTTACGACTCGTCAACGTCAAGGTCATTAGAGGCTACGCAGGTGGGAAAAAATGCAGTTTCGCACCATTGGGAAGAGCCATAGTCTCTTCCCCGTGTGTGGGACTCGTCAAATATCTCAACCAAACCCACTAAAAAACCCTCCTGAATTCAACAAATATGTAAATACAAAAATGAGAAGAAAGAAAAGAAAACAGTTGCCCCAATACATTATAATTATCAGAATTTATTTCATTTTTGATTTAATTTTCCAAAATACTTAAAGGAAGAATATAAAGAAAGAAGAAAGGGAAGATGAAAAAGGAATGCAAATTTTAAACCCTTCCGAGAACTTGTGGGAGGAGCCCCGATCTACTTATAAAATTCAATATTTTATTAACGCCATCCGTTTCATTTCCGAGAATTGTTGGTAAATCTGCAACCAGACCAATTTGTCTCCGTACTCTCGCGTATTTTCTGCAATCAGTTAGTAGGTGACGCACTGTCAGGGAGGAGCTACACTCCTCACAAACGGGTTCATCATCAAGTAACAAGAGATACGGACACGTCTGCTTCCTCATTTCATCTAATTCTCACGTGTCTGGGAATACAGCAGAACATTATGTTCCTTCCGTTACTATGAAGGGAGAAAAGCACATTCTGGATGTTCTGGATCAGTTTATCAGATGGATATATAGTCTGGATTGCTTGAAGGGCGCTTAGAGAATCAGAGCAAATCAGGAAATTTGATCCGCGGGAGCACTTTGTTGATTGCAGTGCTCTCAATATGGCGTAGCACTCAGCGGTGCAAACGCTGCACAGGTCGCCAAGACGGTAGCCACAGGTCTTATGGGGAACACCATGGAGCAGCCGTCACCATGCTTCGACTCGTCTGTAAACACAGGAATATAGACCCGGTGTTTGTCGAGGATTAGGTGGAAGTATACCCTTAACGTCGCTGCTGGAGCGTTAGATTTGTCGTGATGCAGAAGATCGAAATTAATCTTCGGTTTGTGCAAAACCCATGGAGGAGTCTAACTGAATCCTTGATTTGAGACATTAGGTGTGCGTATAATCAATGTTTCCAAAATTTGTTTACAGCCATATCCAAATGGTTTGGTTGCCCTCAGTCTGTTTTTGTATAAACGGATGGAAGAAAGGGAAGGTTGTGTACAAGATTGTCGGGTAAAGTAAGCACATGGTAAAAGTGTCGTAGCATGAATAGTTGCCGCTGGAGGCAAAGAGATGGTTCGTTACTCTCGGCATACAAACTCGGAATGGTACTAGTACTGTAGGCTCACGTGACTAGTTGGATTTCTGCATTATGGACAGTATCCAACTTCTTTAAATAGCTAGCACGAGCAGATCTATATACAACGCAGTCATAATCGAACCCAGATTTTATGAATGCTTGATAAAACTGGAGCAAGGAGGAGCGATCAGTACCCCATTCCCTGCTACTCAGGTACTTCAATAGATTCAGAGAATTTAATGTTCTTGCTCTTAGGTCTGTAAGATATAAAATCCAGTTAAGCCTCTTATTAAAGATTAGACCTAAGAATTTTACAGAAGGATAGAATTTTAGAACGTTGTTCCCCAGGGCGAGGTGAGGTTCTAGCGGGAAGCTTGGTCGTCTACTGAAAAGAACACAGCATGTTTTTTCAGCAAAGAAACGAAAGTCAGTAGTCTTTGACCAGTGGTACAATCTATTAAGGACGAGTTGGACTTGTCGCTCCGTACTTGTGACATTGCGATAAGCAAAAGATGGCAAAGTCGTCGACAAAAAGAGTGTTGGACAAGATTCTTTACTGCGGTTTTTATGCTGTTAATGGCCACTGCAAATAAGGTCAAACTGTGAACTGATCCCTGAGGGACCGTTCTCTTGGAGAATGTGATCCGAGACGTCTCTTCCAATTCTGTATTGGAAGGAACTCTGATCCAAAAAGGACTTTAACATCACAGGAAGATGTCCTCTAAAACCCCGAGGACAGAGTTGTTTTAAAACGTCATGACGCCAAGTAGTATCATAAGCCCTCTAATTGTCAAAGACTATTCCGACGATATGTTGTTTTCGGACGAAGGTATATTGAATTGCTGTTTCGAGAAGACGTAAGTTGTTCAGGGTTGAATGGAACTTCCTAAAACCACACTGATATCGACTATGCAGGTTATGCCTTTCAAGATACCAGACGCGACGTCGGTTCATAATTCTCTGTAGAGTTTTGCCGACGCAACTCGTTAAGGCGATACTTCGATAACTACTGATATCCGTTTTGTCCTTTCCTGGTTTTAGTAGAGCGATAAGCGTTGCATCCTTCCAGGTATTAAGTAATACTGTCTCAGACTATGAAAAATTAACGATACCCAGAAGGTATTCTTTCGACTCTAGACTGAGTTTTCTGAGCATCTCACAGTGAATGGAATCAGGAGTAGTGTCGTGGGCTGTCGCTAGAGTTGACTCAAGTTCTCACATTGAAAAGAAAGAGTTGTAGGTTTACCAGTTGGTGGAACGGAAGTCAAAGGAGGTGCTCCCTACTATTTTCCTTTTCCTCGCGATATCAGGATTGCAGTTTGCTGTAGATGTTGGATCAACAAAGTATTTTGCCATCACTGTGGCAATTGGTGACAACCTGACCCTGATAATTGAGTCCAGATATTGAGACTGGAGAATACCTTCCAGATTCATTGCGGATTGACTCCCATACTTTAGTGGACGATATTGTTCTCTTAATGATATTTAGAAACTCTTTCCAGGAGGTGGATCCGAATTCTTTGATGGTTTTGCGCGCTTTTGCTCTATCGATCCGATATGCGGCGAGATTTTCCGGAGATGGACTGCAATTAAATTTTCGCAATGATCTTCACCTCTCCCGAATGGCAGAATGACATGCGTCGTTCCACCAGGGGACATGAGGTCTTCGCGGAAACATAGATGTTTTCGGAATGGATTCTTCAGTGGCGTGATGAATCATTTGGGTCAGATGGTCGACCCCCTCTTGGACACTTCCCGTTTCTCTGAAAACATCCAGAGAGCAGTACAGTGTCCAGTTAGCCTTTCTGAGAATCCATTTCTGAGACTTGCATTCGGGAACAGTCGCACATTCCTGCAAGGACAACCAGATAGGATGATGGTCGCTACCATGCAGATAATCTTCTACCTTCAATTGGAAGATATCAGAAACTTCAGGAGAACAAATTGATAGGTCTATAGTAGTCCATGACCCCGTGGCAAACGCAAAGTTGGTCATCTCCCCGTGTTCAACATCCATAAATCTTTATGCTCAAAGAGATAATTCAGCAGTCGACCCCTGGGGCAATCGCTCGTCGAACCCCACAGTACACCGTGGGCATTGAAATATCCCAGAAGAAGGAATGTTCGAGGGAACTGATGAATTAAATCCCTGAGAGAAGTCTCCGAGAAAGTCTCGTGTCGGAGGAAGATATATTGAACACACGGTCATAGCTGGTACGCAGTTAATTTTGACTGCTATAGTCTGGATTTGAGTTTGTAGGAGAACGTGTGAGGAGAGGATACAGTTTCTTACAAATATGGCAACTCCACCTCTTGCTCGATCTCCCGTGGTGTCGTCATATCTGAAGCTGATTTATCCCCACAGAGTGAGAGATTGCTCTGGCAAGTGTGTCTCTTGCAGGTAAATACAGATCGGATTGTGACCAGCTAAGAACTGTTACTCTTCACATTGTTCTATAGCCATTATGGTTCCACTGAAGTACGGAAGCCGTTATGATTTGAAACCTACTGGGTCGGGCTACTGACTGCATTTCCGCGTCATCATCGGACAATTCACAATCCGACCCGGAGGAAGAAAGAACAGAGACGTTATTTTTACGTCTCGGCGACTTCTTGGACGGTGTTGATTTCGTTTTAAAAAAATCGGCAAGGTTCAGGGTTTTAGCCCTGGAACTCTGCTTTGTCTTTGTCTGTCTTGGTAGTTGCTGGGGTAGGTTTCACACTTCTTGACTTTTTTCTGTGAAGTAGATGGACGGGGCGTGGATGGAGTTTTTGGCCTCACAGGAACAACTTGAACATCTTTCTTCCCACATTTACATTGGCATGTGCACGACGTTGTCGTAGACACGTCAGTGAAATCTACCTGGACGGAAATGATTTTCTTTATCACATGAGTCTTTGCTGCGGTGGAGTAACTGGTACAAATTCAGGATGTAAAGCCCTGTATTTCTTCCGTGCTTCACCGTACGGGATCTTCTCAGTTGCCTTTATCTCCTGAACTTGCCTTTCCTCAAGAAAGGTGACAAACTCTCGGCGCTATACCGGGTGGCTACCTGTGCAATTAAAGCACTTCGCAGGTCCTGGGCATGAAGCGCCGGGTTCTTGTGCCTGCCTCCCGCACTTGCCACAAGTAGCTCGACCCTTACACGATGTTATTGTGTGACCAAATCTCTGGCACTTGAAACAGCGTAGGCAGGGTTTTTGTTACTAACGTACGGTTCATCAACATGAACTTAACCGTGCGTTAATCTGCGCTCCACACTTTTATGAAACCATACCCTACCTAACAAATCATTAGTTTTTTTTACAAAAAGTCGGTATTTTGTTGATGTAAATTGGGAATAAAAATTATTAGGTTCGGTAACCGTCTCCTGCGCCCTGCGGCCGACTGGTGTGACTGCAATAAGTTAGTCACTGTTGTCTGTTTTTCCCTGGTAAGTAGCAATTGGGTTAATTTCAATAAAATTTCTAAAACTTTATATTTCCTGTCGTATCTCCTTTTTCCTTTCTTCGTTCCATTACATGTGAAGATTTTTGTCCTAGGCTATAGCTGAGTAAAAATTACCCATGTCATTTGTCCAGTATTTCTAACGACAATTTGTATATATTATTATGTAATCACCCATTTTTACCTACTAAGAAGTGAAAGATCGAAAATTCCAGAAGTTATTAAAGAAATTTGATTTAACAACATGTGCATTCAAAAAGAGGTGATATCTCAATACGACCGTGAGATAATAACGCCATAACCGAAAATAATATACCATAACGTTATCGCGAACATAAAAAATACGTATATCCCTTGTCATCCATCAAAAAAGAAAGGCTATTTTAGATAAGTTACATGTCAATGTGTACATATATAGACCGAGATGATATCTCAATTTTTTCGTGAGATAAATCCATTCCACAATACGTGACATAATTGTTGTGAAGTGTAATAAATTATAAAAGAATTTAAAAAAATAATTATTATACTATTTAATAATATAACAAAGCATGATAAATTAAAAGTCATCATGCTTTGATAATGTTGCTAAAGCACCACAATTACCAAATATAACAAAATAATATAAAATATAATATATTTCATTTTACACCTCCTTGGCTCCAAACAACAAATTGCCACCAATGGCCGTTTGGAGCTAACAAGTGGCTATCAATGGCCATCTTACTTGAGTATTTTAATAGAGTAAAATCATAAAATTTTGATGTTACATGGTAAATTACACCAATTTATTGCACAAAAAACTGAGTTGTTTTTTATCATAGCAGTGGTAGATCCACATTATTTGGCGGGTATTTCTGCGGATGATTCTATTGTAATACACTTCTACTACTAATCCATATAAAAGGCCTTCCAAGCACATAAATTTTGTTTACAAAACAGAAGATTTTTTTCACTCATTGGGAGAGTGGGTTGAGATCGGAATCCCCCTCCAGAACCTTCCACATCCCAACAAAGAATGATTGAGAAACATACCTTCTCTGTTGTTGTAAGCCCACTTCAATGGACTGCATTCATTTTTAAAACAGGCTCCTATGTACAATAAGCATGAACTAACATGCAATGAGTAAATCATGCATATAAAGATTTTCATTAAGTCAAGAAACGCTGCATTTATATACAACTCCATTATCTCAGTGTAGTATAACTTTAGGAGGTAGTACTGAAAAAACAAAATAGTTATTTTCCAAAACAGACAGTATTCGGGTATCCAAAGAAATTTTAAGTTACTCACTGAGCGAGGAAAATTAAAAAAATTTAGGTAAGACCATACTTCGCTGACCATATCTTCAGGTGCTAAGAAACTGAAGAGAAACACAGGGCAACAACACGAAAAGTCCAATAGAAAACCATTCCATTTTTTCATGTGTCTAAAATATTGTCAACCAAAGAGGAGAGATTAGTTTATGAATAAAATTATATATACTTCAGTTATGCTAACCTCAGTGCCGTCGTGGTCAACCCGGACGCCAGAAGCGAGGGGGCGCCACGAAAGCTAAATAAATGTAATTTTGCTACTAGCGAACCTTTATGAATCCGGTATAACAAAAAATATCTTTAAATATTGTTTTTACTACAAACATTTCTACATTTCTCTATGAGCATACTATATCCCCAGTCTTTTACAATGAAGTCCTGCCTAGATTAGATATTAGAAAATTATCAAGGTGTTTTGAAAACTGATATATTTCATGGAGATGTTTAAAGCAACATAGTCCCGGGAAGTAGATGGTGATTCATGAAAAGTTTTTTTCTTCGAATTATCTGACTATTTTGGTTTTACGAAACATTCATTCAGTTGCAAAGATAAAGTACACAAAATGCCCTAGAAAACAATGTGTTTAATTCTTCTTGCCTATGTCATATTTAGGAAACAGGATAAGATACACCTAAGTTATTAATCTTCAGTGGTTGTCATGGTTTCTTCTTAATTTTCTATATAACTATAAGTTTAAGTAAAAAAAAACTTCTTGGCTGAAATTAATGTGTACATCATTTCCTACATGTGCTACTGCAAATTAAAGATAATCGGCGGTAAAAATTTGTTGCTGGTGTGTCAATTGTAAAGGGAAAATTTTATTGAATTATCTTGATCATTCAACCAGCATTAATAATTTCTGCTATTAATCGAGATCGATTCTATTTCCTTCTTTGCGTCCACTTCCGCGATGGATTGTCCGAGGGCGCAATGACTCAGGCAGTCTACGCTATGAAACGAGCATTTCCGAACTTCTCTCCAAAATCCACATGAAGGGTGGGCTTAACTGAAGTATGATTCTGAATAACAAACATATAATAACATGGTGATATTAGAGTGCACAATAAATAAACGGAAAAGGATCAGAAGAAATGTAAAGGTTTTTGGCATATTCTCCCTTCATGTAATTGTTTATATCCTTATCAACTGAAAATTGAGGGAAGTTCAGCAATAAATAACCAACAGGTTTTGGATTTGGATAACCAGCAAGGTGTAAAATCCAAATAGAGCAAACTAATTTTGGAGATTTGAAACACTATAGCAAAAGAGTTCAATTGTTGACTGCAGGGTCAGACTGAGACTTCCAAAAGGGAGCAGATACCTTGTGCCGCACCTCTGAGACCCATGACTTCTTCCTCCTGAATTTAAGTAACGTTCAAAAGTGAAAAGAAAGGGCATTTTTGATTGCCGAAGTAGGATTCGAAAACATTACAAAATATTTCTTCTTAAAATGCTCTTAATTTATGTCAGAGGGTATTGAAACCTTTTGTTTAAAACATTATACTGAAATTTTATCACATTAATATATTTGTTTATTTTCGGGCACGTATGTAAGTTTGTGAGTACGTATTTAAAATGCGGACATGAATTTGTCTTTCTGAGAGGCGGCAATTACTCAAGCATCAGTCCTGGGTGAAATAATCAGAAAAAAAAACAGATAGCGAAGAAAACAATAATACATAGAATGGAAGGTCAACAAACCTGAAAATACCTTTTGCTCATACAACAAACGAAGTCGGGTATAAAACAAACTTACTTTTCCCGAACTTAAACGCAATGCATTATTACATTATAGTAAAACTTCGATTAACTGTTACTCTTTTTACCGTCTGTTTCTGTTAAACTCAGTACAGTGAAATCAAAATTAAAAAAATTATCAGACTACACAGATGTTATTAAGCGATTTGGCGAAGCGCCGTCATAATGGCAAGTGACTGAGCTTAATACATTATTTTCTAATCGTAAGTTAATACATATTTGATACTTTTATAGTTATTATCAAAACTTGTTTTTACGTCACAATCGTGTTTGTGTTTATACCAAAATTCGAGTCAACTAATGGTTGTTTATAGGCTAAGGTGTTTTTCTAAAAGTATTTCAGTCTCCGTCTGTTCGCTGAACTGTCGCGTCCTTGGTCCCGGGGCTGACGGTTTATCGAAGTTTTACTGTATAGACAACGAATGAATGTAACTGCCTGAGTCATGAAGCCTTGTGCAAGATTTCGACATTAAAACGATTTGTTTGAAGAAGTGTGCATTCGGTAGTTTTACAGTGCGCCTGGGAATAGTAGCATACTCTAGAATAACGTCACCAGCAAATGGAAAGATGAGACAAACCGGAAACGTGGATGAGTGAAATATCCTTGGTCTCTCGCGTTTTTTCATTATGACATGAACTTCGACGATCTCCCAATTGTTAGCTACACCTCTCGTGTCGACACATTTGATTTCCCAACACCGGCCCGTGGACCGGTGGGCCAGTCCGAGTCTGGGTGGCTGCTATGAGTGTGCTTTAATAGTAAAACTCTTGTCCAAATGGAGAGAGAAACGCGAGCTACGGCACGCGACTAGATTTTAAGCGAATAGATTTAAACACCTGTTGTTACGAGACCGTCCTGCGTGAGCGACAGCGCCACTTCCGACGACACTTGAACAACAACCTTGCTTGTGTTTTGTCGCGCGACAGACGCTACATTTCGTCGCGATCTTGTCCGAAGCTCCTTAGTTTTATAGCTTAGCTCGTGGAGTATCGATTGTGATTTTGTGTAAGATGTTGTGATAGGTGAGGTAAGCTCGAGACTTCCCCTTTGGGACATGCGAGAAAAAATTATCAGAATTATCGTTACAGACGATGTGTGCTGCAGCTGCTACTTCTACGCGAAAGTTTATATATATATATATATATATTTTAATTTTAATAATTATTTGACGGAAGGGAAAGCGTTGCTTTAAGATTTAAGATTTGCATATAGTTAGCTGCATGTTACGTTAGGTCAGGAACAGCAAAATAGATTGCCAAAATAAGATATTCATTAAAAGTATTAATGCAAACTGCTTATGCACAATTCCAAATACATTATCACAGACAACGGTGATTACCACACGCAAGCAGAAGTGTACCAGGTAATTAATTACTTTTATGAAGATATTTTAACAATTAAGATATATGCACATTAAGAGGTGACAGAAAGAAACACATGAATACTGTTCATTAATTGTCTAAAATATTTATTGTAGGTAAAGCTTTTAATATAAATTATGTTAATATGTCTTCACACGTTAAATATAAAGTAATACTTTTTTTTTGGGGGGGGGGGCTTTAGGGCTCATCAACGGTCAGGTCATTAGAACCCATTATTAAGTAACATCAAGAAAATATTGATTTTGATAAATGTACATGGGAAAATCTTACAGTAATGATGACTATTAATATATTTTTTACTTCATTATGTACAATTGAAGTACATAACTTGTTTCGTACTTCTATTGCACCTTGAGAACATTATATTTTTCATTTTTATTAGGTACTGTCTTACAATTCTGGAATGAAGCAAGAAAAAGGGGATCCATTCCTTTATTACTCATTATTATATTATGCATAACAATCAATGTTTTGACATTTGTAGCATTATCCACGAAACTTTCTATAAACTTTAATAATATGCGCAATTTGTGCGACAAAATTCCAAGCGAAGTCTCTGCTACCCAACTTGCCTTTGACAGTTTGGAATTTTAAAAAAAATGGCTCTCTTGAAAGATTTCTGTGAGGTAAGAACGTAATGGCCACTGGTTTAAGGGAAATCTCTGGAACCCAATAAAATTTTATTTGGGCACTTTTATTGTACGGGAGATAGCTCTATTCAGGCAAAATCATTTTTCCACTATCTATAGCACTGAACAATTGACTGTCGCAGGCACACCCCTATCACTATCTCTTCCATATGATCCTATATCCACCATCATAATCCGATATCACCCATCAGTTATACCCAGTAAAACAACAGAAAAATATTTTTATGATTCTTGAACGTGCAGGACTAAATATGCCATTACGATTATCAACGGCACCAACACAGTTCGGAATACTTTTCAAAAGGTTTAGCAGCTTCGTGGAAGTAGTCTTGCGATGGATGAATCTGTTGGAATACTGTCCGAAATACCTTCGAGACTTCATGGACTATATTTTTGCAACTGTTGTCTTTCCCAATCTAAAAGTGAAAGCCAGATTTAGGAAGGAATTCCAGTTGCATAGTAACAACTAACAAAGGAACGAAGCAAATATTTAGGGGAGTTGCATCAGAATGAAGAAGCACGTGGCAACATTTCGACGCCTTACCTTTCCTGAAAGATGTCATGAAGCGGAGAGACCGACCGTTAGCAATGTGAACAGCTAACCACCGAAGCTGAAGCAGAGGTGGTAATTCATGAAGAATTTCAGTTTGTGGCCGCTCTGACTTAGATGGTACCACGGTGACAAGCTCCCTTGTAGAAACTGCTAGGTCCAGTGTTTCCATCAACAACTCACGGACAATCATACGTTTAAAGGAAAACTTCTTGCAGTCGAGGAAAATAATATTTGAATGTTGGAGAAAGATGGTGATGAGGATGTAGTATTTTTATCATCCTTGCCCCAATTTTTTAAAAAAAAGGTTGATCCTGTAAGGATCCGTTTCGGGAAAATCCATAAATTTACTCCAAATTAAAAAGCAAGAAAATAAACGGTTATTTGTAATCATAATGTTTTTTCATAATCCTTCTTCTATAGCGCAAGAAAGATTCACACTTACTTGAGAGTCAGAAATAGTCAGTCTCCCATGCTTATCGACTGCTGAAAGTTTGTTTCGTTGTGAGAGATATAGTTGCAATACTATTTATGATATAATCAAATGTGTCAATTGATATTCTCGTATATTCAAAAACTTTTTCAGGATACACGCTCAATTGAAGGCATAAATTATTAAATTTTCTGTAAGTAGATCATAGATCATAAATCGTGTGTTGTTTCATTGGGTCTTCAGCTTAAGACAGCGCATTTCAGAACAAATCCATATTGTAGGTGCATTTCGTGTGCTCTTCGCGGCATGCCATCTTGTTTGAACGACTGACACATCACGCACGTCCACCTAGGACACTCAAACCTGGCAACGCTACGCTACACTTGTGGCCGGTAATTGTCGAGAGCAGTCCCTCATGTTTATCGCGCACGTAAAACAAAGCCAAAAAGACGAGACTGCTGTCATAAAACGTCTCTCGATACTTTAGAGTTGCGATTACCAAACAAGGTAGGAGACAAATTTTCTTTAAGTGTGATTTGATACCATTTGCATAATACACAATTTGTGAAGGGGTGTTTTCCACCGACAGTGGTAGTGTAGCGGTGACGTCTACGCTGCCATCATTCCGTTGAGAGAAGAGACCGTGTTCGATTGCACGTTCCTCCTTCGATGAAGAGGTGGTTTCAATTGGGATTTCTTTACCTCCCTCAAACCTATTTTCGTTTTGGTACCATGTGCTCCTTGGTAACCCAACATTTTTAATTTCAAATTTCTTTACCTAAGCCTCATGGCCAAAATAGGAGAATCCGAATTGGAAGAATTTGAGGGTCAAACTGGAAGCTTGGAGTATGATTGCGGGCCGCTATTTAATAATAGACTAATTTTCATAAAATTCTGCAACAGACTTCAGCCACCAACTAGAATGAAATAATGTATAGTTTAATTATACACAGACTTAATCATTTTGCTTAAAACTATCTAACAATTACATAGAAGTGTAAAATTAAAAATAAGCAAACAATTCTATACCAAGAAAATAGTGGTTAATTATTAATTCTTTACCTAGTACCTTCGCTCATTTTTGCTGTATGAAAGTTATTTTTCTTTTCATTTTAATTAATTTTTCCCCGGTACCTGATTACTCAGACACTACTCGGGTTATATCTCTTTCTACAATTTATCTCAACATCTCTCTTTTATGTAATGTTTCTCCATTGCAGCACCTCTTAGTTAGTAAACTCCATAGTTTCTTGTAAGGAAGTATATAATATTTTTTGAACGAGCTATAAAATATTTGTTTCATAAAATCTTTAAAATATTTCTTTGTAAAATATTTTTTCTAAATTCTTTCACGGCAGCAAAAATTTGTCTCACGGGTCACAAGTGGTCCGAGGGTCAAATTGGGAACTCATGGACTAAAAAATTGTCATGGGTACTTAATTAATTAATTAACTAAACGGAGGAATGCGAAAACAAAGAAAACAGATGAAAACATCTATTTTCCAGTAATTCTGTTGTAGATCTTGGGATCATGTTGTTATACGCATGTTGAGTACACTTAGGAAGTACTTTGTTTTTGGGTCGTATTTCCGCGAGGTGAACGAGATGGCGCAGTTAGTAAGAGTATGAGCGAGCTAAGCTCAAGGTCCCGAGTTCGAAATTCGGTCCCGTCTCCCATTTTCATTTAACATAAAATAATTAATCTTTTGACGACGTTAACTCTACATCGAAACCTACATATTTTGAAACCAGGTGCAGGGAATGTGAGGAAGGTGGAATCAAATATATTCTCCTCCAGTCTTGAAAATATTGAATTTTGGAAAAGCATCCTTTCTCTCCGCAGTTTTAACGGTAGTAACACCACGTCTGCGATCTTAAGTATAGGAAAATAACCACTTTTATATAATCCCTATTCTGCAATAGACTTCAGCCACCAACGGTAAATAGCTTTCTCGGTTTCCACGACAGCAATAATCAAGTCTTCCAAGGCCTCACTCCTATCCAGAAAGGTGGACTCCCAAGGTGAACGTAACCCATTTAAAAGGGTCCACGAACCTTTTTAAATGGGTCCACACAACCTTCCAAACGGGTGTGCACCCTTTAAAATGGGTTCGCACCTTTTTCAATGGATCCACGCACCCTTTCAAGTGGGTCCTCACCCTTTAAGTTGGAACATTAATTATATGAGTATATTTTGTATTTCTTGTTATGGTAAAATAAATATTACTTTTGGTTATGCTATAATACAAACAACAATATAAAAAAGCGCATAATTTAATGAAGAATTGTTTAGTCAGTTTCTGGAATAAACAACGCTTGTAAAATCATTCTTTAGCTTATTAATTATCCTAAATCTTCTTCCTATGTGCGTTAATTAACGAACTCCCTTCTACGAATCAGGATTAATAAAGAAATTTGAAATATACGAAAAACTGCTTCAAGGTTTAAAAAATTATACTTCATACATCTAACATGATTGCATTTCTCAGAAGGATCGTCTTTATATATATACACGACCGTCTTATATATGTACACATTTGATTAATTCCCAATTAATAATCAATCCTATGAAATTATTAATGATTCAAATGTATTAGAAAGTGAAAGAGTTTCGTGGTCATTTTAGGCAAAAGTCGTAAGAGAAGAGGGAAGGCTCTCAACCGTTGGAGTGGGCGCAGAGCTTCCTTGTTCCAGGAACAAAATTTAGAAAGAAGCGAGGGGAAGGGAGCGGTTTACAATGTATTTGTTTTGATCAGAAGCGGTTGGAAGCAAAAAATAACGCGTACATCGAAAGCAGAGTTCGTTGGAAAAGAATCTAGTAGCAACAGAAATTTGCGAAATGTTTTGAAAGAAAAGTAGGTCACGTCAGTTGTAGGATACAGATCGAACACGCGGCGGCCAGAAGAGGCGCGAGAAGAAAAAGGTTTTATGATTTAAAGGGTCCACAACAGCTGTGCGGGGATGAGAGGGTACTCCCTTAGTATGCGTAGCGATCAGCGACCTAGGAACGGTTAAGGCATACGACGCCAGACCGTCGGAGTTAAATACGTTAAAGAGACGAGCGCGGCCGTTGAAATTTAGAAAGTGGAATAAATTTAGGGTCTTTTGTTGTTAGAAACAGTCTGGTGAAGATAGCTCAAAAACGGTTAGGGAGGAGGAAGCCGTTGAGCCTGAAACGTTTGGAAATGCAGCTCGTGGATTGGTGCGCACGTTCTCAAGTTGAAAATTAACATACGACAGCAACTCCATGGGGAGTGGTATTTTGAGATTGGAAAAATAAGTCACATGATTTTTGAAAATGTAGATTACGTGAGGAAGTGAGACGGGCAGAGTGGGGGAAAAAGCTCATTTATACGAGCACAGAAACGAACTTAGGACATTCTAGTGAACGTTCATTCCTACTTTCATTCCGGAGAGACATTCTGATTTTAGTATTTTGAGACATTCGTTCGGAGAGTGATTCTTGTTATTCGTCCCGAGCGGTTCGAGACTTAGTACATTTTTCCCGTGGTAATTTTCGGTTATTACTTGGAAGATTTTTCAGAGTGAATTTTGGAACTTTTGATCTTTTGGTCTCAACATTTTGTTCAGCTCAGGTTGCCATGAGGTGACAACTTGAGGCTCATTAAGCTCATAGAAGTTGATGAAACTTCTTGCGGTCGGAAATAGTCGAAAACACATCGAATCCGCGACGCGCAACTCAGTTCGTGGCAATGTCGAGACGCGGTAGTTCCGAGAAGGGTCCTGAATTGCTGAATGGAGTGCTGACGCAGTACGCCTGGGCGGCTACCGGTGGAGCAAACGACCAGCTGTGAGGTAAACAGGGTCAATGTTCGATTTCTCGTGCCGTCCGGGACCTTGCAACTTCTACCACAACAAAAGACCGATTTGTCATTTATCAAAAGGTATTCTCCAGGTTGGCTGCGTCCACCTGTAACTTTTAAGCTGCAAGCGAGAACATAATGTGCTTCGAGGGGATTAGTGAAAGCCCACGCTCAGAACTCTTGTTACCAGTGTTGATTGAATAAATTGGGCATTAAAAGATGAGCGGTGCTAATTATCTTGTCCTTCTTGGAATTCAAATGATATTTGTTTGTTTTGGAGATGATATAAAATTAAATTAAGGGTTTATTTTGTAAAGGGATGTGTTAATGAGGTAATTTGGAAAATCAAGTGTGGTTTTTGGGGGCTGTGTTGCATGCAATATTTAATTGAAATGTATTCGTGTAATTAAAATTTTAAGACAATTTACTTTATGCGTTTTCCTTGGATTAAGGAACCCCAGTATGTGGTATTCACTTATTTAAATAACCAAGAACCCATTTACTTTATTAGTTAGAACGAGTTAGCCGAGGCAAATAATATTTTTTTCGTAAGGTGAGTGTTGGCCATTACACTATTTACCCCCCCCCCTTTTATTTAGCTTTATATATAAGTGTTAGCGAAGCGACTGTCCCCTAGACTGAGAACTCGTAGGTTCAAACTTGCCTGGGGTATATTATTTTTTTAAACAAGTTTAGAGTNTATATATATATATATATATATAAGTATGCGACCAATTTTCTCGATTATCCACACACCCTTTACGGTATTTCTGGTATTACGATTCGGGAGGATCTTACAAGATGTAGGTTGGAGGTTCTTCAGGCTGCCATTGCGCAATATGAGACCTCGTATGTATGGACTGAGGATGACATAATTGTAGTAAAGAGAGGAACGACGCGCCACCGAATCCAAACTATGGCTGAGCTCTCAAAACTTAAATAGCCGTGTACTCTTTTTAACGAACCAGAGAAACTTCAATTTTCTTGTTTGTATTTTTCCTCTTAATTTTCAATTTTCTCTCCAATTCTAGTCCTTTTTCTATAATTCTTTTTAAAATCCTTTATATCTATTGATCTATAACATTCCCCTCTCATCACTTACGGAAGTGAACTACTTTCCTTCTCAACAAAACCTTGTTAAATTTCTTTCATTTATTTTTTATCTCCTTCCGTTTTTTCCCTAATAGTAATTTAACGAAGATTTTTTCCCCTCACGACTACTTTACTGCTTAAGTCTTTCATATAGCGTATATTGACGTTAAACTATTGTTCAGATTTATTCCTTGTCTTTTTGTTTTTTTATGTATTCCAATTATTATTTTCCAAAGTTTAAAGAAAATTATTATTTATTCATCATTTCGATATTATAGCTTTTAGTAATTTGTGTGAACTGAATTAATTCTCAGTATTTCTGCACCGCATCCCCCCTGAATGTTTCCGTCGCATGTACACCCCTTAAGAATTCTCAGAAATATTTAAGTAGAACTTTTCCGCATGAGACCTGTATAACCGTTAGAAACTTACCAAACCCTTTTCCAGGAAACTGCCTCGGCTGCCACCGGTGTTTCGCAAGAACACGCCCTACGTAACACTTTTCCCCATACTCAATTTGTAGCGCATGTCAATGCACAATCCCTCCTGTGTCATCACCCCGAATTTCTTAGCATCCTAACTGTGAACTCCACGCATTGGTCGTAAGTGAAACATGGCTCAAAAAAAAATTTAAGTTCAGGATTAGTCAATGCTCCCGGATATCACCTTTTACGAGCTGACAGACATGTGTGGAGGTGGTGGAGTTGTGATATTTATCCGCGATGATTTAAAAAGCAAAGTTGTATTTTCTTCTGAAAACGACATTACGCGAAAAGTCGAGTATCTTTTTGTTGAAAATACTAAAAAAAACAAAAAATTCATTTTAGCGGTTATATACAATCCCCCTAAGCGTGGTAATATTCATGAGCTTGATGAATTATTCTCAATTTGTGCAACTAAATTTGATTCTATAATCGTGATGGGTAATTTTAACTGTGATCTCACAAAAGAAAATTCTTCACACACAATTAACTTTAATAGATTATTTCATGGTATGAAATTAAAAATTCTTTCTCTGGCGTAGACTCATCACACAAATAATTCTGATACTTGGATCGACCATATTATTACTTCAAACCCGGAAAAGGTTCGATTACATGGGCAAATCCCAGTTCTCAGTATCTCTAAGCACGATTTAGTTTGTTTCTTATGGTCTGAAATGTCCTAAGTATGTACCGAAAATAATAGAGTATCGTGATTTTAAGAATTTAGACTAGTGCAACTTTCTCCATAAAGAATTAAATTCATCATGGCATGACATTTACATCGACGCGTCTCTGGACAACAAAGTAAAGCTTTTCGCTGACCAATTAATTAACCACATTGACAAACACATACCCATTAAAAACCCGTGTAACTCGGCCCCCAGCACCTTGGTTAACTTTCGAAATCAAACAGTTAATGAAGGATAGAGATGCTGCGTTTGTAGAGTCCCCAAAAAACAAAAGAGGAAGAAGACATCAAATTATACAAATGCTTAAGAATATTGTAATGCAAAAAATTAGAAACGAAAAAATTAAATATTATCATAATACATTAGGTGCAAACCGGGATAGTAAATCACTCTGGAAAACTATTAAAAGTATTGGATTGGGTAAGACATCCACTTCATTCGATATCTGTATACCTTTAGATAATTTAAATATTTACTTCGTAGGCCAAACATCGTGCATCAATGAATCTTTAAAGTTAGAAGTGTTGAATTCTTAACAAAATGATGAGAATTAATCAGAAAATCATTTTTATTTTACGTCTGTCACTCAAGCAGAGGTATGGAAGATCATAATGAGTTTAAAATCAAACGCCTCGGGCTCAGATAAATTAAAATCTAGACTATTAAAATTATGTAGTTACTGCTGTGTTTCACCTATTACGGATATTATCAATTATTCACTCTTCAGTGGTAGCTACCTCAATCACAAAAATATTATTAATGAATGTCAATCCGGTTTCCGTTCAGGTAGAAGTACAAGAACCGCCTTGTTGAATGTTATTGAAGATGCTTGAAATTCAATTGACGCGGGAAATGTAACTATTCTTGTCCTTATCGATTTTAGCAAGACATTTCAGTTGATTATGGTATTTTGCTTGCAAAAATGAAGACTTGAGGTTTCGAATGGCCTTCAATAAAATGGTTTTCGGAATATTTAACAGGACGAAAATAACTTTAGTATTTGGAAATATCACATCATCTTCTCTTCAAACGGTGCGTGGTGTTGGGCAAGGAAGTGTCCTAGGTCCCCTTGCTTTTTTAATTTACGTTAATGACGTCAACAAATCCCTTAAACATAGCAAATTTCAAATGTACACCAACGTTCTTCAAATTTATATTAGTGGCAAACCGTCTAACATAACTTCAATTGCGCAAAAACTTAACGAAGATCTCATCTCACTCAGTATGTGGGCAAAATCTATCGGTCTCCTCTTAAATCTGTCTAAATCACAATGCTTATTGCTTGGTTCAAAGAAGACCCTCAGTAAACTTTCCAATTGAACTCTACCCAATATATCAGTTAATAAGACTTCTCTCGTTAGGTGCAGTCAAGTGAAAAATCTAGGAATTTATATTAAAAGTTTGCTAAGTTGGGAAACCCAAATAGACAAACTATGTAAAAATGGTTACTCCACCATCCACTCTTTAAAACGGGTACGTGGTCTGTTACCAACAGGAGTAAAAGAAATGCTTGTTAGGTCTCTTGTCATGCCGCACTTTGATTACTGCGACTTTCTTTTCACTGACTTGACAGAAAAAATAAAACGTAAATTACAAGTAGCTCAGAACTCATGTATTCGTTTCATTTTTGATCTCAGGAATTTTTAAAAAAATCCAGGACACTCACACTCGAGGAACGTAGAACATTTTCATTGGCTATCTCTTCTTTATAAAATAATAAAAATGGATATTTGACAATTTTAGCAAAACGTTTTAAATTTTTGAAACTGGATCGCGCGCGAGGGTCACATCTCTCTATTTTTCGGCATGGCACAACTCTTTATAGTAAATCCTTCACAGTACAAACAATGCGTTCTTAGAACAAATTTCCTGCTCAACTAAAATCTCTATCAACTTTCTTTTCTTTCAGGCAACGTCCTACAGAGTGGATGGAAAACAATGCCCTTTAGTATTCCCACATTCTCTGTCTATTCTTTCTCCTTCATTTGTGTGCTTTTTTCCTTCTTTATTTCCTTATACTCCTTTTATTATTTCTCTTCTTTACTTTTACATTATCTCTCTTTCATTCTTTCAGTACTCTAGCTTCGTATGATCTTATGTAATACATAATTTGTAAATACAGTGTAATATGTATCTAGTAAGGTATAATCATATTATAATATGTGATTTGTAAATATTGTAATTATGTAATAATTTGTTTTGATATCCTTGTTGTAATCACAATATTTTTTCTATTTGTATATTCATAATTATATTTACTTTTACTGCTGCTTTTAACCCATGTACGGCACTAAGCCGCCATCCTGATTGAGGTTTTGCTGGGTTTACTCAATCGCTTAAGGTTTTTACCAGGATGGTCCCTAGTATTGCTTCCCAGTTTTAAATGTAAATACGACACTCCCCATTTTCATCTTGTGTTTAAAACGTAGAAGTTTTAAAATGGTTAGACGGAAGAACAGACCTTAAGGTCTTATTAAGTCTCGCCAAAATAAAGGCACTTTTATTATTTTTATTATTATTATTATTTTAAATGAGTCCACGAAAAATACCCTTTTACTCATTTAAATGGATCCTCCGGAAGGGTTGAGTTTGCCTTGATATTCTAATGAATCTCATTAAAAGACCTCTTATTAAAGGCTAATTTTCACGTTCTCGAATGGCTAGTCACCAGCTGTCCCCCGGGGAATAGGGGCGGATGTACTATCATGATGAATCTCTGGTACACTAATAAGATCATTGCATCTTGTCTCCAGAAGAACTGTTGAGTTTTTTTCGATGCGCTACTGGTTTCTCGCGAAAATGTGCTGATAGAGCAGACATTAATTGCCCGTTTGATTACATTAGATGTCAGGGATATTGCGTCTTCCTATCGGGATCGAGGATCTGGATGCCGTAGATGATTATTTGTTCGCGCTTAATCGGCGAAACTGATTTCTAACAGGTGATTAAGTGCGGTAATTTACTTTAAAGTTAATAACTTACTCATAGTTTATCAGACACATCCTAAACATTACATTGACGAGAAAAATGGAACAAGTTGTTTTCTAAGACTGACTACTAAAACTCTGCACATTTAGAAATGTAGTAAACCAAAAATTAGTAAACCAAAAATGTCCGAGACAATTGGGCAAACCTATCAGAGTACTTTTCAAGGATCACCATCTACGTCCGGGGTCTTTGAGAAGTGTTCTCAACATATCTATGAACGATAGTACTAATTTCTAAAACACCTTGTTTTCCAATGTTTGCTACATTATATTGCAAAGGGCTGGGAATATTGTATGACCATGGAGAAGCTGATCCCCTTGTTATGGTATGTAAATTTTCCACAATTTTACAAATGTAAATGTGAAGGGGAAAATTTAGCTATAAAAAGAAAATTATTGTGTCTAGAGAATGCTCGCATATTATTATATTATGGGCTGTAATGACCATGCTGTTGACGAGACCTTAAAGTCCCACAAAAAAAATTATATTGCTATACAACCTCCTTCGAAGGTCTCCTTCACTCAACGATTCATCCTCTTCATTAGCTGGTGGCAAATATAAAGACCATAACATTTTCCAAAAGAACACACAAGTCAATATACATTCACAGACGAACACTGGATGAGTATGATCTTGAAATGAAGCGTGGTATGTGATAACAAGGAAACTAGCAGCAGCACACAGTAACAAAATCATATCCAAAGACAATTGAATACTTTTCTCAATTTTCCGCGTCAACTTTCGAAGAACTCTACAAGCAAAATAATATTAGATACGTAAACTGTTTTGTAGGAGTTATAAAATAAAAGAGCGGGTGACCTACTTATGATCAAATCCTTTACGTGCGAAGATAATTTCCTTTCCCTCATCTGTTCGGTGTAGAGTTTTACCAGTCATAGGTAAGATCTTACGACCAATTATGAACGTCTAGAAAGAAAAGGTATATTAACATTGTTAATAATAAATTAATAAATTTATTGTCAAAAAAGCAGTATACATTGTGTATGACCATGTGGAGGACAATAAACTAATTTACTCTCCGGAAGCAAGCAAGTGACCATCCCATCAAGGACTCTAAGGCAGAGGCATATTCAAAAATTTAAGCAAAAATTCCTAGATACGATAAAAAGTTAGCTACGATAAAAAGTTATAATACTAATAGAATGTAAATGAGTCCGTAACACATAAAATTTAACACACAAAATTTATTTTACATGTACAAATTATTATCGAACTATAGATTACACTGAGTATAGTGTTTAAAAATCATAAGAATTGAAATAACACTAAATACAAGATTTATTGTTACAATAAACACGCCCCTAGACAAAGCCTAGATAACCTGTATAAGAAATCATCCTCTACCTGAAGGAAAACCGGGGAAAATCTCGGGCCAGGATGGGGCTATAGATTAATGTACACAACCGTGGCAAAGTTGAGTTCACATAAAACAAAATTAATATGAATCATAAGACACAATAATCATGTAAGAAAATAGTTTTTGAAATTGTTATGTTATTTTAAAAGTACTACAGCAATGGCATGATAAGGTACAAGACGGATTTAACTTTTATTAAAATCAATAAATACTTTTACAGTGTAGAAGCACTGGTGCAGGAGGTAGCTTTTAACCGCGGATTTGAAGATATTCAATTTTATAATGTCTTTTATGTTTGCTGAGCATGGAATTATATAGAACAATTTCCGAATGATATGGTCATTTTTCGCAAAGAGTGATTGACACTCTAGGGCGATGAATATTAATACTTTTGCGAGTATTGTGTTCCTGAACGAGACACTTTCGTATGAAGAAAGGGTGGTGCTTCAGTAATTCGGTCTTAACAAACAAGACCGTTTCATAAATATAAATACAGAAAAGTGTTAANTCATAAATATAAATGCAGGGAAGTGTTAAGATATTTAATTCCTTGAATAAATGTTTACAATAGTTTCGGGGGTGAGATTTACAAATTATCCGAACTATCCTCTTCTGAATTCTGAAAGTTTAAATGCTCTTACCGGAATTGTCCCAGAAGGTAATGCCGTAACGTAAATGGGAGTAAACGTTTGCAAAATATACACAACGGGAAATACGTGGACTAACCGCGTTAACTAAGATTCGTAATGCGTAACACAATTTGCTTATTTGGAAATAAGATTGTCAACGTGACAATCCCATTTGAGGTTGTCTTGAATATGGAGACCTAGAATTTTGTATTCGTAAGTTTTTAATTGTGTATCGTTTAAGGAAAGAGATAGTTGGGGTAAAGATTTTGTGATACTATTGTGAAATGACATAAACACTGTTTTGTCAGTGTTTACAATGAAACGATTTTCATGGTACCAAGCCGAAAAGTTAGACAAAACGTTTTGAGCATTGGCGTGTTTACATAGTAAATTAGTGTCATCAGCAAAAAGAACCATTTTGCAATCTGATGTGGATGATGACATGTCGTTCACATACAATAAAAAGAGCATAGAGCCGAGTATTGAACTTGGGGCACTCAGCAAGTAAGTGTTTTTGTTTCTGAAAGACAAAAATCTGAATTATTTTATTTTTAGTATAGGATATTTCGACCTGATGATATCTATCTTTTAAATAAGAAGTTAGCCATTGATGTGGAAGTCCACGAATGCCTATGATACGTGCCCCTTTGATTTAGTCCTGTTATCGATCCATTTATAGGTTCGATCTAATTAGTTATTTTAATATCTACTCAAGGGCTTTACTCGCTAGACAGTACGGGTATTATCCGTACAGTGTGAGGAAGAATCGGCTGGAACGTGAGTTCAAATCACGGATCACTGATCGTGGGCAACAGAACATAAAACGCACAATCAAAGAATAACATAAATTTAATACATATATAGTACGTTGGATTCATGAAATCAACTAATTACATAAGCCATTCACCAAACTACTGCATACCAACATATCGTACTCTACAGTTGAGCTCAGCACTACAGGAATTAAAAGAATAAAACACTACAGGAAAAGAGAATAAAACCGGCAGTGCTTGAAGAGCACATAAAATGATCCTTTATCATCACACTAGATAAATAATCATTTTATTCTTACGCAATCCCCACAGAAGGTACGTCTTACGGAGTGTCGAGCCTTGTCGACGCTGACTGCTCCCTCGACCAGCCCCTTGCTCGTTGCCAGAGATCTTTGTTGTTTGAATATGTCCCCTGGAGGGGGGGTAACAATCCCATCAAGTTTATTATGTCGTCATGACATGACGACACTTTCCTGGTTGTTTGTTGGTTAGTTAAACTCACGCCACTAGGGCTTGATGCTGATCACCCGAATCCCACGCTTCAAGGAAGACTTCGGAGGGCGGAGGCGGCCAGCGGAAATGGCGAATCGCCTTTCCGCTGACAACAGTCGATGCCATAGTTTGGGCAGCGAAGTAAATGAAAGTTTTCCACTGTCTAAGTGGGACCGTAACACCTAAAGAATGCAATTTGGAAAGGAAAATTCCATGATCGATGACATCGAATGTTTTGGATAAGTCAAGAAAAACACCCCGAGGATTTTCTCCACGGTCAAGAGATGTGGTAACATCGTTGGTCAGTAATTTCCAATATTAAGTTTCTTTCCTTTCTTGTGTAAAGGTTTCACTTTAACTCTCTTAAATATGTTGGAAAAAATCCCTTCCGATAAAGAACTATTAAAAATATTTATGAGTGGATTTAATATAGCGTGGGACGAAAATTTAACAATAAACTCGGGTATATCATCTATGCCTGTTGAAAATTTGTTTTTAATGAGCTGATTATTCTCATGACTTCACTGGCGTTAGTTTCAGGAGTGAACATAAAATTGGGTGGATATAATTGCAGGACATTTATTTGGAGTTATTGAGTTTGTTATTTTACGTACTTCTGAGAAGTAAGAATTTAAAAAAATTTGCAATGAACTGAGTATTTGATATGATTTTGCCATAGTTAGTAGAGAAATATTTTCTTCACGATTTTCAGAAGTTGTGTAATTTTTACAATATTCCACATGGCTTTCTTCAGGTTGTTCAATTTACGTACCGGTGTGTCGTTTTCCATAACTTTAGCTGCATAGACTACTTTTCGAAGAATAGACTTATATTTACGAAAATAATCATGGAATTCAGCTGGTTGGTTATAGAGTTTTGAAAGATAATTGTTTTTTGAAGAAATTTTTGTCCCTTCGGAGATCCATCTATTGTATTTCTTTGTGTTAATTAACTTGCGTTTTATGGGAAAGGTAGAGTTGTATTTTTTAGGAATATTGAGATAAATACATTGAATTTGTCTTCGGTGTTTTGGCAATTGTAAACATGTTTCCATGTTTCTTCACGCAAGTAATTTATAAATATGGATTGATTTGTGTCATTTAACTCTCTTTAAAACTCGTAAAAGATTTTAAGTGGTTTTAGCTCATTATTAAGTCAATTATTTAGCAAAGTGACTATGTCATTAAACTCTCTTGTAAATTTGTAAAGGATTTTAAGGGGTTTTAGTTTATTATTAATAGTAATACTTGAGCAAGGTGATCACTGTATCCGGCGATAAACACTTCAGAGAAATACGAGATTTCATTGTTGACTATCTGATCTAGTAATGTTTAAGATGAACTGGAGAGGCGAGTGAGGTCGTTTATCGTAGTAATAAGGTTGAAGGAGTCGATAAGATTCTTGAATCGATTAATTGGCGAATGTGCAGAGTCGGAAGAACTCAGGAAATCGGTATTCAAATCACCACATATAACGATAGATTTAGTAGATTTATGTATGATATGTTTTAAAACAATTTCGAAGTTCCGAAAAAATATGTCAAGATCTGATTGGGGAGGTCTATAAATACACAAAACAACAATACCGGTGTTGGTCATATTAACTGCAGAAAATTCGTTCACTATCTACGCAGAAATAGTCTGGCAGTGGAGAAGATAAAATATAATTTCGAACGTAGATACATGTACCTTGATAGGAATTTTTTCCTTTAAAATTTTGCCGACAGTAAGAACTTGCTAAATAATAATTAGAAATAGCAGTATCATTGATGTTGTTTGTTGAAAGTCTATATTCTGTGAGGCATAGCAAATTGAATGGATTTTCGTGGACCAGAATTTCAATGTCTGTCAATTTGTTAGAAAGGGATTGGACATTATGATGAAATATAATTATTTTCTTTTCGCAAATAGTTTGTGATTCACGAGAAATGGAATCGAAGTTAAATTGTGGTGAGGATATTTGAATTTGGTACAGCTTCTAGTTTCCGATCAAGCCCGCACACTGCACCCGAACGCGATTGTCTCTTTCGAGGACCACATCGTACTTCTGAGCGCAAGTTGTAACTGTGTATGGGGGTGGCAGGAGATATGGATGGATGAATAGATGAGGACGTGTGAGATGAGGAAGCAGTAGATGAAAGAACGGAGACAGGAGATGAAATGGGTGTGGAGATTGGAGGAGGAAGTGGTGATGAGGTAGGAGCAGGAGGCGGTTTTGGAGTGGGTAAAGGATAAAGGAATATGTGAGGTCAGATGTGAAGCTAGGGGAGAACCGATGTGATGTTTCCCAGACGGTCTCAGATGTTGAAGTGCGTCGTTGAAGTGCGGAGGCAGGCTAGAGAGTACTACGTTTGTGTGCTGAGAGGCCATTTTTAGTTTTTGTAGATGTTCAGAGGCGATAAAATGACCACCCAAGTTAATATCGTTCTGCCCACCTATGATGATTACTGTGTTCCGCTCTGTGAGTTGTTTAGTGTAGGTTTCCAGTTCTCGAATAACTTCAGCCAAACGAACGTTTGGCTTAAAGAAACCCAAGACTGAGAACTGGCTAGGAAGCAATCCAAGCAAAATGGAAGACATCTGACGAACGTGCGAATCAGCTAATATGGGCACGTTTGATTTCTGCATGGAAGTGTTGACTTTATCTCTGGGTAGCACTGCTTTACGTGGTTTTGGGCGGCTGTGCTTACAGTGCGTGGTTAGTGAAAAGGTTTGGGTACTGGACGGGAGGGGATGAAACGTATAGGTAAGGGATGAAACTGGGACATGTCATCTAACACACAAATCCTATTCTGAGTTAAGAGTTGGGGTGGTGCATGTGTCGTTGGTCTAACCGGGTGATAGCAGTTGGAAGGACGGCGAGAATTCCTGACTGTAGTTCAACCGCCGATCGTGCTCTATTGACCTCTTCCAGAGCACTGATCCGTGTGTCAATATAATGTACAAGTCATTGTACGCCTTCTGAAAATCAGCTTTGAATGAGTTGAGGAATGCGATAGTGTCCATTGTTGTGAGTTAGTTAGCAACTTAACGACAAATGGAAATGAGAATACACGAAAACTGACAACTAACACTGAATTAAGGTTATTAGTATAATCATATATTTATTACTACGTAAGTGACAAATGAGATATTAAATAAATAAAGAAATACACTAATAAACCGACGACAAAAATGATTGAAACAATTTTTTAGGATGACAATTGGATGTTATTTAATTCGACAATAACTACTTTATATTAATTTAAAATGTAAATAAATATGAAAAAAATCAAGAAAAACGAATTGTAAAATGATATAATAATTCTATGAAATTATGACGACGAAATCTTGGGTGCAACTATAGGGCAGGGTTTCTTTGAAAGTTTAATTATTATGTGATATATGTGCACGAGAAAATCTAAATGAACCCTAATGTTTTACTCCTGATGCACCAAGAAACTAAATTAATGATTCCGTTTGTACTTACGTAAACTTTATCACACCGTTGAGAAGCACTTGAATGAGAACAATACGATGTATGTTAGGTCCGTTCGGTTTGATAAACCTCAGGAATCGTTTTTAATGTTTTTTCCACTTAACACACACAAAACAAACAAGTTTTACACTACAATAAAGGTAGAAACAAATACAAAAGCTCGAGAAAAATAATTAGGAAGATTAAACTGAAAAATACAGAGAGCTCATTCACAACTGTAGCTAACGCCAGGAGTAGGCTAGCCTACCATCAACGTAATTTAATATTATAATTAATAACATTAATAATAATTTATAACATTAATTCTCTACCGCGACTGAGTGATTAAGCTAAACGTTGCGAACATCAATTCGGAACTACCTGGGAGATATAGAGATAATTCTTTGAATACGTTACCTTATTGTTTGCAGTCATTTTCATAAGATCGTTCACTATCAATGGGTAATCATCTAAGAGCTTGAAAAGCTTCCTGTTATTAATCTTCAGTAAAACAACGGGCGTAATTGCATCAGCACTATACGTAATACGAGTCCTTGCGTTGTTGTCGAAGTTCCCAAATACGCTGCAACCAAAGCAAAGAAATATCGGCGCATTCATTGCTAAAGCGTAAGTTTTTGTTAAGAATATTCAACAGAACATTACATTAAGAATAGACAATGAAAAATCATTTCTACTGACATGTTTTATGACCAGACAGGTTTTTGTTGGGAGCTAACTCAAACGCGAGAAATGCTGTTATCGGCGTAGAAGTAGCTCCCCCAATCTTGCATGAGCATAATTATTAGTTGGCCCAAATATCTTAGCTTCGTAGCCATACATAGTTGTTGAGAGAAGAGAAGACAATATATTCTAGTAGCACAGTAACGTCAATATCAATGACGGGAAACGTGGCGGTTGCAACATTCTTTACTGCCTCTCTCACCTTCAAGTCAACTCCCGACTACACTCCTCTAACACCGCACCTCAATGCAAAATGGGGATCTTTGCTGAAAACACGTATTTACTATGTAATGATATAAAACATAATAAATAAATTTTATGGTCATAGAAAGTTGCAAACTGCATATGACCACGCGAGGAATAATAAACTAAGATCTCTCCGGTAACAAGCAAGAGATCTCATACTCACAAAAAATATTTTAAAAAGTACGTACTGTTATCCATTTATTCCAAAATTAATCGTAAAAATAATGTACAGTCAAAATTCGAGATTAATAATAACAAATTTTAAATGACATTCCTGACTATGGAAAATCCACGTCCGTGAAGTTGGCGCAATCACTTTCTTAAAAAATAAAAAAACCTATTCTTTAATTTTGTGCTAATTATGTGCCAATTTCGTCCACTAATGAATAATTTTGTAGTGATTCTGAAACCCGAAGAAAATTGATAACAAAAGCGAGTGTGCTTGCAGAACGTTAACCTTGCACCCCCATCTATTAAAAAGAAGACTGGAAAAAACTTCTACGCTATAATTTTGTGCTAATTATAGAATAGTTTGTGTGGGAAAAAAATAAATCTGTGCGCATTCGGGAAGCAGAAAAAATATGAATGACCTATAAAAAATTAAGCAATGGGAAAAACTTCTGCACTATAATTTTATGCTAATTTTCTTCTTTTTTAAGGGGAATTGTTTTCAATGATGCACCTTATTAGTTTTTGTGGCACTGTACTGGCTTAATGTTACGACAGCAAACAACATAATAAATATTTAAAAAACCGACTCAAATATCCAATTATAATTTATTACAAAAAATCATTGCACTAAACTCCTTATAATGCAATAAAAATAATATGCACATTTATTTTCACTTACCAATATATACAGAAACACGCTCATACGTACAAACATACTCAATATACACACATGTATCATTGCTCCTCCTATACACTTAACGTAAAAGTAGTTGCTACAATATAATTAAAAGAAATTAATAACTATACAAAAAACAAAAAAAAAGATTGCTGTGGACAATCATGTACACTTTACTACACATCACTACAATTTCCTTTTACTATTCGCTCTGACCATTTTCTAGATCATTTTGCAAGTTTGCAAATGTTCTTTGGGTTTGATGCGATTTTGCCATCGTCTAGTAGGAAAATGTTTTCTTGGCAATATTCGGAAGGGGATGTAGTTTTGTATAATATTCCAAATGATTTTTGTTCGGTTGTTCGAATTTAGTATCTATCATTTTCCAATACTTTAGTAACACCGACCACTTTTCTAAGAATTGACTTATATTTACGGAAATAATCATGAAATTTGGCTGGTTGCTTATTGAGTTTTGAAAGATAATATATTACAAAGGCTTTTTGTTTTTGGAAGAAGTTCTTATCCATCTATTGTGATTGTTGACTTGCGTTTTATGGTACAGGTAAAGTTGTAATACCTCAAGAATATTGAAAAATCTTTCATTGAATTTTTCGTTAATATTTACACAATTATACACGTCATACTAAGGTTCCTGATGTAACAAATTTGTAAAAATGGATACAAATTTTCGTAAACTGTCAAGAAAGCTTGTACAGTATTTTACGTGGTTTTAATTTATCTTTAATAGTCAATATGTGGGCAAAGTGATCGCTGTATACCGTGTTAAATACTTTAGTAAACGAGAGTTTACAGTTGACAATTTATCTCGTCCAGCAATGAACTGGAGATGCTTTAGGGGATGAGCTGGATATGCGAAGCGAATACAGAAGGGGATAGTTCATGTAATGTGTAAATGTCATGTAAAACTTAATTTATCAAATAAATATTCTACTTCTTCCTTGCAATAACAATTATGTACCAGTTTCTTGTTTAAGACAAAATTATAGAAAATATCACTCCTGCTTAAAATGAAACAGTGTAGTTCACGAAAACCACACTCGTAATAAGATTGCTAGTCAATGTCCAACCCTAACAACCTCTCTTAGCCAAAACAGAGAAATATCATCCAGGAATCGTTTTGTATAATTCCCTTCACAAAAATTTTAAGGATATTATGAAATATAATATCTTCAAATCTGTTTCTAAAATTATACTAATGTGACATTCCTTCTATATTGTTAAAGAGTTTATCAATTTTATCGAAAGAAGTTAATGTGAGTTTAAATTTTCCTATAAATATAGTTTTTAAATTATCCTAGTTAATGTAGAGCGATGTTAACTCTTCTTATACTTTATCACGCCGTTGCTCTAGTACTATGAAAACTAGCAAAATCTTTTTAGTTACAAAAATCTTATTTTTTAAAAATAATTTGAAACGGTATTAATGACTAGTTCCCAAACGTAATCGTTGTCAAGTTTTATTCTTTAAAATAACATTTAATTATTAAAGTGTCGTATGCGTTTTTGAGAACAATGAGCTAAGGTACGTATTTGTATTTTATTTACATTGCAAAGATGGTAATTATTTACATTGGCCAAGAGTGTTTTTTAATACGTAAGACACGTTTAAGGAATGCATTATACTCCTAGACAAGTATGATATATCTCACTTTAAGTTTTTTTGTACCATTAATATTAAAATTCGTTTGACAAACTTTGAAAGTGCAAAAACTAAGATCATAATATATTTTTGTGTGTTTTTATTTGATCAATTAGACATGGTCAAGCCATTTAATGTTTGCCGCAGGTCGCGATATTTTGTATAGATTCCTTGAATCATTTCAAAAATTTGTTTACATTCGTAAAGAATAAAGTTTTAAGCAAGAATCAATAGTTTTTACTGTGCATAAGAATGTTAGGTTAATTTTATATTAAACAACAGTTTTTTATATTCTAAATGAACCGTATTGATTAATTATTCTAATAACATTTACTAATTTCTAATCTCTTACAATATGTCCTACAGTGAACTATATTTGCGTTTTATGATGATTGCAAAGACACTCGGTGCAGTGAAAAGAAATACACTAAGTAAATTTTGCTTCCTGTATTTGTGGACATTTGAAACAAGATCTGAAGAAAAACAAATGATAAGGTGGAAAAGTAATCACAGTGAAGTTGTATTAGTTAAATAGCTTTTATTTATTAATGTGTATTTATTAAGGAATGTATTATATTCCTAGATATGTTTGATAACTCGCTTTGAATAATTTTTAAGATTTATAAATTATATCGTGTTTTTATTTTATCAATAAGACATGTACCCAATAGGCGGAGGTAATTTGTATAGATTCCTTGAATCATTTCAAAAGTTTGTTTACGTTAGTAAAGAATTAATTTTTAGGCAAGAAATAATGATTTTTACCATGTAACTGACTGGTAGGTTAATTTTATATTTCACAACAGTGTTACTTTGCTTTCAAAGCCAATTCAAATAAGCGAACATACGTTTCTTGAAAGTATAATGAATTATGACGTTTCCTAGGCGATATTACTTCAATTTGCAAAATTTATACTAATTGCCTTTGCCTATTAAAGCTGTATTACACCTGATAATATATGCATTTATAATTTGGAACTAGTTGCGTAAGGGAAAAAAATAGTTTGCACATCGGAAGGTCGAAAGTTCGAAACACGACAAAATCATTACACATTTTTACTGAGTTTTTTCTGCATAACGTTTTACGAAATAATTCGTTACTTTCAATTTTAAAATTACTTTAGTGTTTTATTCAAGGTAAAGGAATTTTTAATCAGGATGTAATATTTATTCGTAATACCGGAAGTACGTTATTGACATAATGAAATATTTTTGTTTATTACGGTTCGTTCTTTACTTCTAAGAATAATTGTCAATATTTAGATGTTTTAAAATCACAATACTTTCAAAACTTGTATAAAGAAAATTAAATATATTGAATGATTTTTTTCCTAACACTTAATTGAAAGTAAATTATGTAGATTATTAATTTTATCTATATGTTCTTATGAAGCCAATTGATTATTCAGCAGGCCGTGACATTTTGCATTGATTTATTGGAAAAGTTAGTTTACGTTAATTAAGAATGTAGTTTTAGGCAAAAAACAATAAAGCTTAGCCATGTAAAAGAATCTTAGATTAATTTTATAGTTCTCGACAGTGTTTTATGTTCTACTTGAAACGTATATATTAAATATTCTAAAAAATTGCAATATTTCGTAATCTTTTTCAAAATGTTTAACAATAGAGAATATTTGCATTATGTGGTCATTGCCAAAATACTCAGCGAAATATTGAATATAAATTTTTTATTTACGTAATTATTAAGCAAACGAGCATTAGTTTGTGGATACGGAATGAAATTGCAATGCGTTTTTTGTGAGTATTTAGATCATGTAAGTATTTGAATTTTATCCACATTGCAAAGATGATTATCAATTACATTGCCAATCTTCGTTTTTTAATACGTAAGATACTTATAGTAAATGTATCATTTTACATGTTTGATATTAATTACTTCGATTTTTTTCTAGAATTGAGAAAATAATTCGTATTACAATATTTAAAACTACAAAAACTAAGATCATGATAAATTATATCGTTTTTTCATTTTATCAATATGTGTACAGCAGGCCGTGAAAATATGTGTTGATTCCTTGATTCATCGTAAAAGATTGTTTACGTTCTTAAAGATTAACGTTTTCGTCAAGAAACAATAATTTTTAACATGAAAAAGTATGTTAGGCTAATTTCATAATTCAGAACAATGTTTTATGATCTGCTTTAAATATATTATAAATATTTCTAATAAAATTCACTATATCTGACTTTCTTTCAATACGCTCAAAAATGGACCGTATTGGCATTTCATGTTATTTGCAGTAACATTCAGCGAAATACTGTGACTAGAGTTTGCTTTAATTGTGTAATTTATAAAACTTTTTAAGATACAGAATATTAGTTCGTTTCAACGCTTATCGTGAAAAAGAAATTTTATCTCTCATCTGTCTTTTATACGTATCATTGTAAGTCAGTTGTTTTACACCTTGTAACTTCTACATGGAGGTGGCACATTTGTTTACTCCTTGAATACAATACAATAAGCATTACCACTCAAGGAATCATGTATCAATATTCAATAAAATTTGTTGTGTTTATCGAAAAATGGTATCGATTACTTCTTTCATTTCGTACATGTGTTTAATTTGACAATATCACTTTTTAAATACATTTTTCGGTGATTGAATAATACGTAAATCACACGAACATTAGCTTGTGAACGTGCCATGCAAATTTGTCAAAGCCACCTCGTATGTTTTGTTTACAAAAGGATTGTACGTTTAATGCCGGCGAACTGCAGAAGAATCGTATTGAGATGTTAATAAAACAATAGTGCAAGTTATTTAAAGTTTTATAAACGTGTTAAAGGTATTGAGAACTATATGCGTAAAGTAACTGAAAGCGAGTTATATCAAACATGTCTAGGACTATTATACATTCCTTATAAGTATCCCAAGTATTAAAAACACTTTTTGACAATGTAAATAATTTACATCTTTGCAATATAAATAAAATACAAAACGTACCTGAACAAGTCATTCAGAAAAACACAAACAACACATTAATAAATAAATGTTTTTTCGACAAATTAACTACGATTACGTTTGACAATTATTGTTATTCTTCATATGCCGTTTCAAATATCTTCACAAAAATCGGATATTTGTCTATATATTTTTGCACAAAGACACAAAACAACTAAACACATATACTACTCAATAGTTATTATGAAATATAAAATTAATCTACCATACTTTTACGTGGTAAAAATAATAGTGTTTTACCTAAAACTTCATTCTTTACGAACGTAAACAAACTTTTGAAATAATTCAAGGGACCTATACAACATGTCACGGCGCGCTTTTAACATTAAATGGCTTGACTATGTCTAATTGATAAAGTAATAACACTCTATAATATACTATGATCTTAGTTTTTGCACTTTAAAAGATTGTCAAACGAATTTTAATATCAATGCTACACAACAACTTAAAAGTGAGTTATATCAAACATGTCTTGTAATATAATAAATTCATTATACGTATCTCACGTATTCAAAAACACACTTTGCCAACGAAATTAATACGCATTATTGCAATGTTAATAAAATTAGGAATATGTACCTGATCTAATTATTCACAAAAACGCATACAACACATTAATAAATAAATGTTATTTCGACGACATAACTAGGATTATGTTTGGTAACTAGTCAATAAATCGATTCAATTTAAAAATAAAATGTGAATACGGTCCGTTGTTGGACATTGTGAGAGATACCGCAAAATATCTTAGATAAATTAATATATACGTTTCATGTAGTACATTAATCACTTTTGTGAGATATAAAACTACCCAACATTCTTTCAAATGATATAAATAATGTTTCTTGCCTAAAACTTCATTCTTTGGGAACGTAAAGAAATTTTAGAAATTAATCAAGGAGTCTATACAAATTATCACAGATTGTTGCGTACATGTCTTATTGATAAAGTAAAAACACGATATAATTTTAAATGTTCATAATTTTTCCACTTTTTAAAATCGTTAAACAAATTTCAATATAAATAAAACAAAGTTATTCAAAGCGAGTTATATCAAATATGTCTAGGAATATAATACATTTCTTATAAGTCTCGCACGTATTGAAAAATTTACTTTTGAATGGAAATAATTAACATCTTTTCAATATAAACAATAATACAAATATGTACCTGAGCTAATCATTCACAAAAACGGAATACGACACATTAATAAATAAATGTTATTTACACGAATAAAACTTGACAACGATAACGTTTGGGAACTAGTCATTGATACCGTTTCAAATTAATTTTCAAACATGGGATTTTTGTCACTTAATTTTGGCTAAAAGACACAAAACAATTAAACACATATAGTACACAACAGTTTAACACATCTATAAAACTTTAATAACTTTCACAATCCTTTGATTAAAATTCCATTACGATTCTTTCGTCGTTCGCGACCATTGTACGTACAAAACTTTTGTAAACAAACATTCGAGGTGGCTTTGACAATTTTGCATAGCACATTCACAATCTAATCTTCGTATGATTTACGTTATATTAAATCACCGAAAAATGTACTTAAAAATTAACATTGTCAAATTTTAGGTATTTTAACATTCTTTGCCATTGTCCAGCTTCAAGATGAACCCAGCTACCCCCAGACCCCCAAATAACGGGCTGAGACCGTGCTAAGGCATCCAGAGGGAAAAACTTTATTGCTAGATTTCAGTGATTCACCGTGAAGTCCATCGAACGCGTAGTGCATCCGGTGACACTTAATTTAAAAGCTATAAATAGGTTTTGCTGTATTACATGCAATCTATTTAAAATTCAAATACTGAACTTATCATTCACAAAAAACGCATACGTCACGTTAATGAATAAATGTTATTTCCACAATTAAAATTTTTCTATGATTACGTTTGGCAACTTGTCTTATTCTTCAGATGTCGTTTCATATATGTTCTCAAATATCCAATTTTTGTCATTTTTTTCGCATAAAGCCACAAAACAATTAAACATAAATGGTACACAATAGTTTAACACGTCTACAAAACCTTAAATAACTTGCACTACCCTTTGATAAATCCCAATACGATTCTTCTAACGTTCACAGCCATTGTACTATATTTTTGTAAACAAACATTCGAGGTTGCTTTGAGAAGTTTGCATGGCACATCAACAAGCTAATGCTCTTTTGATGCTATTTCACCTAAGTCCAGCAAGATTCATTTTTGTCGCAGTCACAAAACAATTTAACACATATAATGTTTATTATATACTGATGTTAAAATTGATCTACTCAATACTTTGGCAATTTGTATAAATTCCTTGATTCAATACAAAATTTTGTATACATTCGTAAATAATGTAGTTTTAGGCTACAAACAATAATTTTAGCACATAAAACAATGTTAGGTGAATTTTATATTTCAAAATAAGTGTTTTATATTCTTCTTGAGTATTGTCTACTATATGTGTTGAATTGTTTTGTGTAGTTGTGGAAAAATAAAGTGACAAAAATCGTATCTTTGAAAACTAATTTGAAATGGCATTAACGACTAGTTCCCAAACGTAATCGTAGTAAAATTTCATTCGTCGAAATAACATTTATTCATTATCGTGTCGAATGTGTTTGTGTCAATTATTTGCTCAGGTACGTATTTATTTAATTTACAATATTTACATTGCCAAAGTGTGTTTTTGAATACCTGAGATTCTTATAAACATCTATCATTGACCTTGACATGTTTGATATAACTCGCTTTGAATGCATTCGTAGATTTGTGTTTACAAATTGTTTTATGATCTTTAGAAGTGAAAAGTTTAAAGGTGATCAATTATAAATTATATAGTGTTTTTATTTTATCAATAAGGTCTGGACAAGTTTGTTTACTTTCGTAAAGAATGAAGTTTTAGGCAATAAACAAAATATTTTTACCACGTAAAAGTATGTTAGGTTAATTTTATATTTCACAACAGGCGTATATATTCTACATGAATTGTATTTATTAATTATTCTTATAAAATTTACTACTTTCTAACCTTTTACAATATATCCAACAATGAACCGTATTTTCGTTTTATGTACATTTGCAAAGACAATGTTCAGTGAAAAGAAAAACAGTGAGTAAATTTTGCTTTCTTTATGTAATTGTATTAGTGGACATTTGAACAGGATCTGAAGAATAACAAATGATAAGGTAGAAAAGTAATTAGTGAAGTTGTATTAGTTAAAATAGGTTTTATTTATGAATATGTATTTATTAAGGAATGTATTATATTCCTAGACATGTTTGATATAACTCGCTTTGAATAATTTAATATAATTGTTATTGAAATTTATTTTAAGGTTTTTTAAAACTATGATCATTGTAAATTAGGTCGTGTTTTTATTTTATGAATAAGACATGTACGCAACACGCGGTGATAGTTTGTATAGATTCTTTGATTTATTTCTAATGTTTGTTTACGTTCGTAAAGAATTATGGTTTTATTCAAGAAACAATAATTTTACCATGTAAAAGAATGTTAGGGTAATTTTATATTTCAAAAAAAAAAAAAAAATTAAATTAGTTATTCTTCAGATCCCGTTTCATATGTTCACAAAAACAATTTCGAATGCAAAATTTACTTTCTGAATTTCGCGGAGTGTCTTTGCAAAGAATACGAAATGTAAATTCGTGCCATTGTTGGACATATTGTGAGAGATTCCGAAAAAGAAAATTTATTGAATAAATAAATAAATAATTTTATATAGTAGTTGTGAAATATAAAATTAACCTAACGTTCTTTTGCATGGTAAAAATTATACATGTGTTTAAGTTTCTTTANTACGATACAAAATTTTGAGGATGTTTACGATAAAAAAATTTAGTTTATGTTTCAACGCTTCTCGTGAAATAGTAATTATTCCATTCATATCTCTTTTATACGTATTATTGTAAGTTAGTAGTTCTTTACTTCTTGCGGATACTTGTGTTTTGTAACAACTTGACACGTTGAATTTCTTTTTAAACCGTTGATATAATTCTTATAGTAATAACCAAGTAACTATTGAATGCATATATCTATGTTTGTTTCATTATGTTATTAAGGATTTTAATTTTCGAATATTAAACTGTTGGTACAAACAATTTCTAATATTTTAAGATACTTTATGCGTGGGAATTTGAATGTTTGAATCAATATGAGATAGTTTCATTGTTATTTTAATAAGAAACTTCACTTTTAAAAGATGCTTATTTTCTTCAGAAATTACTTTGAAACTGAGCGAGAACCACCCGCGGTTACGACGAGTGTCTCCCTATAGAGTGCTATTGATATTGTTGTGTTCTAGATAAAGCTTGAACTTCTGATAACATTTTTGTGAATAGAATACGCGCAGTAGAATGTGCATTGTTCGTTTTGATTAAAACGGCGTAATTTATAATTATTATAAACTCGTTATATTATTACTATTAGTAGTAGTAGTAGTATCGACTAGTAACGGCTTGAACTATAAGTATACAATCTATACCAATGATTTAAAATAATATTCAGTGTATTTCACAAGACGTTATTGAAAGAGTTACATGAATGCAATACTTAATATTTGTTATTTCTTATAAAATATTGTAATAATACTTCTTAGACTAATGAAACAACAATTTATTTTTTATTATAGTTCTGCGCAGCGAAATACAGAGAGTAATTTTTTTTATTTATTTAATTTTTAAGGCTCTATTCGATTAAAATTTTAGTACATATTTCAACGCTCGTCATAAAAACGCAATTATATCTGGCATTTCTCTTTTATACGTATCATTATAAGTTAGTATTTGTTTTATTCCTAATATCTTTTGCATGAAGGTGGCTTATTGTTTATTCCTTGAACGCATTTAGCCTTAAGTATTACCATTCGACGAATTTAAACCAATACCGAATACAACTGCGCATACATTGAGAGAATTGTACTTTTATTTCGTACGTTTTTAGGTTTTATTATTATTTAATTACCTATCAGTAGGGAATAAATGTAACACATGACTTGAAATTTTACAATAGTATTTTTTGAAAGGACATAGTTTTCCAGCTTTAAGAAATTAAAGTACATGCGATAAATACAAGAAAGTGCAAAGCGTGTTACATAAAATAATAATAATTAAATCAATGTCACCTAGTGCAGAGACAATACACAAGTTGTAAGCATAATTTATTTTCTTAATATATACATTAGTAACGTTGGTTCGCATGTACCGAGAATTTAGAGAAATTTAATTTAGGATGTTTACGAATAACAGATCTTCGGAAAACATTATTATTTGAAAATAATACATGATAGTAAGTACATCCAATAAATCAGTCATTTTGCTGTAAATTTTTACTGCTATTATACGGTACTCCTAAAACCTATTTTCTGCTTTTAGATAAAGTATCACAGGATGCACTGCGCCTTCGATATTCTACGCGCAGAATCATTTTATTTTGGCAATAAGGTTTTTTCCTCTGGATGCCTTAGCACGGGAGCAGCCCGTTTTTGGAGGTCTGGGGGTGCAACCCCTAGCGAGCAAGGCAATTCTAATCTCATATAAAGACCTATGTGTCCATTCATCTAGTAATCATAAGTAAAAGGTACATCTACTAGTCGTACAAGCATGAAATTTGGTTCATCCCATAGCTGGAGAATGGCAATGAATGTTAAATTTCCGAAAATTTAAAAATGTAATGTTTTAAATACATTGTTCAGTGATTTAATATTACGTAAAACAAACGAGCATTAGCTTATGGATGTGCCATGAAAACTTGTCAAAGCCACCTCAAATGTTTGTTTACGAAAATATTCTAGACTTCTGATAACATAAAAGAGCCCATTTATTTTTCTAAGTCCCAAGCTGACCAGTTTTGGATCTGTTAGGTTTGCAACGGATCTCTCCTCTCGCTTCCCCTTCGAGTGGGGAAGTTTCGTTCGACCAATCGTAGCTCTATTTGAAACGGCGCCCATATTTAGAAGACATCGTGTGGCGGGTAAATCGTAACGAGATAAAATGTTTGATTACACCGCTATTAAACAAATATTTTGTATTTTTTTATTATACACATTTTGGACTTTATAACAAAAATNGATATTAGACTTTCTATAAAAAACGTTTGCGTAATACTGTGATAAAATATAGTTTTTAACAGAATTTGAATATAATTGCAAGATATCGTATGGAATTGGTATAATTCGAATCACAAATTACTTATAAATATTCCTATAATTTCTTATATTTATACAGTGAAGTAAAGAAATCAAATCTCATTGCCTACAAATGATGTGTATTGTTGAAAGTAATTTCACATAATTTGCGATTCTCTTAAGTTTTTCATATATGTGAAAAGTAATTAAATAAATATTGAAAACGTTTGTCTCAAATATGAACTAATAACACAAAAGTTTAATTCTCGTTATAAATAATATAAAACTATTTAAGGAACAAATAAATTACATCTTCTAGTGCCATTTATCCATNATCCACGATATAACAATTTGGTAGTAATCGTGCAACCTAAAAAAATAATCAGAGATCAATAATATGAAAACCTCGTTTCAAATATGAATAAATAAAAAAAGACAAATCCCTTTTATTTATTCCAATCAAATTGAAATGTATTAACACATATTAATACCATAGGTTCTTTTCTTTATCTTTCATCCTATTTCTTTCCTTCCTTTTTTCTCTCACTTTTCTCTATCGTTGTTTTACTTTTTCTCTCTATCTCTCTTCACGTGTATTGTCTAACGTAATTTCACATAATTTGTGATTCTTTTATTTTTTCATGTATGTCAAAAGAAATTAAATAAATATAGAAAACTTTTTAAGTTCTACATGAAACGTATTTATTATTTTTTCTAATAAATTTTACTATTTCGGAATCTCTTACAACAATGGACCGTATTTACATTTCATATTCTTTGCAAAGACACTCAGCGAAATACAGTGAGTAAATTTTGTTTTCTTTAAGTAAATGTTTTTGTGAACATATGAAACGGGATCTGAAGAATAACTAATTTAATTTAATTTTTTGTATGAAACACTTCCCTCAAAAATGCTTTGTTTCTTAAAAAATAAATCGTAAATCGAAGTTGTGGATTGCTGCTGCTATGATGAGTTGGATACTTGCGTTTTGTAACAACTTGACAGTAGAGTTCCTTTACACTGTTTATATAAATCCTATATTATTAAGCAAGTAAGTATTGAATGCATATATCTATGTTTGTTTCAATACGTTATTAAGCATTATTATTTTCGAATATTACTGGTTTCAAACTGTTAATTTTTTCGCTTCTGTGTCCGTTCAAAGCAAATTCTTATTTCAGTATTGAAACTTAAGTTAACTGCAATTATAAATAAGTGCGTGACAAAATGTCTGCATATAATCAAATAATACTGTTAAAATATTCGATAGCGATAAACTCTTAGATGTCTTATTAGCTATTATCGTGGTATTTGTATACACTCATCTGTGATGTAGGGGTCAAGTCCAGAACCTCGTGAGCGGAAGGCTCTAGGGTCGATGCTGAAGTGAAATTTTAATTTTTTTAATCCAATCTGTCTACATAACGTTCTCCCAAATAAAAAGTAAAGTATATTTTGAACATTATTTTTTCGATTCTTTATATGCATTTCCATTTTATTGTAAACAAATTCATGATTTCATGTTTAATTGTCTTAAATGATTTGAAACTGGAAAAATCATATTATTTGCTTCATTAGATGAAAATTTATATCTGATTGTAATGATTGTATCTATTTTATATTTATTCCATTCCATAATAATGCATTTAACACATTACACGCAATTCTTAATATTTTAAAATTATTGTAAGCGCGAGACTTTGAATGTTTCAATCAACTTAAATGTGATAGCTTGAAAGTTTTTTTAATAGGAAACTTTACTCTCAAGAGATGGTTAGTTTCTTCAGAAATTACTTGTAAACTGAGCGAGAACCATCGGCGGGTACGACTAGTGCCTCCATTTAGAGTGCTCTTACTGTATGAACTTCTGATTACCTTTATGAGAACAGAATTCTCGCTGTCGAATGTGCATTGTTCGTTTTTATTAAAACGGTGTAATTTATCTTTATTATAAACTCCTAATAATATTATTAGTAGTAGTAGTATCGACTAGTAAGAACATAAACAATAAGTATAAAATGTATACCAGTAGTTTAAAAAAATTATTCAGTGTATTTCACATGATATTATTAAATGTTTCACAAGTACATACGCAATACGTTATATTTGTTACTTCCGAATAAATATTATACTAATACTTCTTAGATTAATGAAACAACAATTTATTGTTACATTATTTTTACTATTGCACTATTGTTGCATCGATTAGCCAACTTCTATTACAAATTTATTTCAAATTTGTCATGGCTATTGTTTCAGTTGCATTTTTAAAAGTAATGTTGAATCAAAAATTAAATATTTTAATAATATTAAAAATATTTCTAATGATGAACTAGAAGGTAAAATGTTTTAATTTGTATTCAAGAAAGAAATGTTAGGTCACCTGAAAATTCACAGAGTAATATCAAACATATCCAAATTATTGCTAAATTATTTGTTCTGTTTTCTAGGATACTATATTGGTGGCATGGTAATAGTAATAATATTTACTAATTGAATTATAAATTCATTTTGGAAAGCTTTTTTAAAACTTAAAAAAAAAATTAACTTTTTAAAAAAAAAAATTTTTAGTTCACAGACAAATATAGATATGTTCAGTAATCCAGGTTTGTATTATTTTAATTTTAGTGGAGTGTGTGTCTGACATAATTCTATAAGTGTTTTATTATCTCTTTTTGTTTTGGCATGGATTAGAGCATGTATATATCATTAGCAACATCTGAGTCATTATCGCTGTGTAAAATTATTTAGTTGTTATTTTGTAGTTAATTCATAAGTAGTTATCCTACTTCCTTGTGCTTTTGTTATCAATACTAATACTCTCAATAGTTTTCTTCTTATAATTATTGTATTTCCACAATATTTGAAGATAATATTTAATTAAAAATTTGTGAGTGATCGAATTTAAGATTCATTGCACTGAAATGTTGAAAATAAAAGGAAAATATAAACCTTTGAGTTATGAAGTGAATATTTTTAATTTCTGTACAGTCCATATAATGAAATGGGAATATGTAACTAATTAGGGGGGGGAGATTTTTTTTAAATAAAACAGTCCCTGAACTCGTTTAATGTGTCAGATGATGCCACTGATTTTGTAATAACTTCATTTTGTTGATTGTTTTGACAATGTTGTAACATTGTTTTATTGTGTAATAAGGTTTTTTATTATGGATTAATTTTCCATGAACTCAAGGAAAGTGATTCTACTTTCTTCCTCTATAATTGATTACCTTTATAATATACATTAGAGTGTGATTTGGTATATTTACTTGTACGTACATTTGTTATGTCTGAGATACGCTATAATAGCTTGATACTGATATTAAAATAGTTGCTTTAGTTAAAATAAGGTATTTCCTTACTCACTTTCTTTTCTTTATTGTTTCTTTTAATTTGTGCAAAAAATAGGAGCATGATCTGTGACTTTGCCCCATAATTCATGATCTACAAATCAAGTTTTGAATTTCCTGGAAATATTATGAATACCTGAGACATGATCTCTATTATGGCATTGGGTTGTTGTTTTTCAAGAATGTAACATATTTTACATAAATGCTGAAATATTTTCTCTCCATCTCCAAGTAATATAAATGTATTAATATCACAATCTAATGCCATGATCTCTTTTCTTTTCTATTGT
>NNCF01129088.1:30436-45770 GCA_002313205.1 Laupala kohalensis | reverse complement strand
CAAGGAGTAAAACAACTAACTTATAATGATACAGATTAAAGACAGAGGAAAGATAAAATTTCTTTTTCACGAGAAGCATTGAAACGAATTAAAATTTTGTATCTTAAAGAGCCTTAAAAATTACACAATAGCAGTTTCCCAGAATAAGTCATTCCAGGTTTAAATGCAAAATTAAAAGTAAGTATATATATATACATCTCCAAGTAATTCCTACATATACCATTCCTACATATACTGAAACTTCCCACATGTTGTGAACTGGTTTCCATGATGACATCACTCTTTGTACAAGAGAGTCAACATTAGACGCCAAAGAATCCTAACATTATGAATAACGAGAGACTCCTTGATGCCCACGCGTGCCGCGTGCAAAGAGAAACCTTCGTAAATGGGCTCTAATGACCTTTGATGTTGACGAGCCCTAAAGCCCCACGAAAAAAAAAAAAAAAGAAACCTTCGTTTATCTCTAAATAAACGAAGCTCGACATTACGCCCCTCCCCGTGGCAACGAACTTTGATTACTTCAGACTACGCATCGGCCGCGAAGCAATCAGAGATCTTCCCCGACATAACACCTCTCTCTTGGCCTGAACTCCGTCACCAACTTATGTGAGTATTAAAACCGTTCTTACAAACTATGAGTTTCTCTGGAACTAAACCCTCGACTCCTACCCCCTCATCCCTCTCCTCCTTCCCCCCTTCCCCCCTTTGCCGTGTCAAACTCGCAGCTCCGATCGGCCAACCAAGCGAATTGCGAGAGAGGCTCACGACAATTTGGTGTCAGGTTTGTGGGTTAGTTCTCTTAAGTTCTCAAGGAATGACATCACGACAAATTAGTGTCAGACGTAAATTCCCCCCCCCACCTCTTTTCTTTTTTTTACCCTTTGAAGTGGGAAGCTTTAACGTAATAGGGAAATAAATCAAATTGGGTTTCAAACTTAAAAATTCAAACATGTACAGGCAACGAGTAAGAGGTGTACGTAACATTACAACCTCATATTACTTCCGTAGGTCGCAGTAGTGTTGCGTATCACGGAGTCGCAAGATCCGTATATGGACTTTCGTATGAAGAAATTCAGCAACTGCAGCAAGAGATGAAAGACCGAATTAAATAAATTCCGCTAAAATATTTTTTCTGTCAGAAGAGCAAACAGTCCGAATCCAAGTAATTAAACATAGGGAAAAATTGAGGTCAGTTGAAAATAAGCAAGTACAGCAATGTCACGGAAATGTAGGTTAAGATTCAAAATTAAAGAACAGATATAAGAACACAACAAGTAGTAGTAGCATTAGGAAAACGTAGTAACGGTCAGAGATCCTAAAAACATGATGCAAGCGGAAGCATTTGCTTTAGCTGAGGAACAAATAGTAAAAAGTTATTCGGCATACGGCGTACAGACGAGCTCAGTAGCGGCCGTACACTCAGCAGAAGGATCACCACCGCCCTTGCCACACGTCAGCAGAATGCCGGCGTCGAGTACAAACAACAGCAGATACGCTCAGTCACGTAAGAGACCGCTGAGATGCTATAATTGCGGATTAGTGGGTCACTTTGCATAATTCTATTTAGCCTATGGGAAGCAGCATGGGATCCAAGAATGCCCATTTAAGATGTGCATGCTTTGCGGGGAAGCCGGACATTTACCACTAATGTGTCAAAAAACTCGGGACTACCGATTGTTCCGCAAGAGAGTCAGTGATTTTAGCTGTCCAACCGGTCACAGGTTTAAAAGTAGAAGTAAAAATATGGGAACAAAAATTTCATTTTTTAGTGGATACTGGAGCAGCAGTAACTATTTTAAACGGAAACAAATTTCCACTAGGTATTCTTCCGTTAAAGAACTACATCGAAAAAATAACCAGCGCTTCGGGTCATCAATTGAACATTTTTGGACAAACTTCATTAGAATTGGAAATTGGAGGAAAGAAGTATGAACATGACTTATTAATATTGGAGTTNAAAACTGTCTCTTATACACATCTAGATGTGTATAAGAGACAGAACCAGAACGACGGAATAATCGGATTAGATTTTTTTTTTAAATTCAACAGCTTTATTTCTCCAGGGAATAAGACGATTATTTTATCGGAAGGGCATACAGTACCATTGTTTTCTTCAGAAACAAATAATGATTTAAATGTAGTAAATACTAATGAGCAAGGTGGGAATATCATGAATACACATGATGGAAAAGTAGATTTAGATGAAAAAATCGCGGAAAAATTGCAAACTTTATTGGCAGTTACTAGTAATACTTCAGAGAGTAAAGTGCAAAGAATACAACAACGTAGTTGGAAAATATTAAATGCAGAGTGTAGGCAGGAAGTTAAGAAATTGAAAAAACCGTTGAATCCACTAGTTGTGAAATATTTAGAAAACAACGAGCAAAATAAAGTGAGTGAAGTAGCTGACGTTCGTTTAATAGGTATGAATAAAGTGTATCATGTGAACGATTCTGGGAAATCGGGAATAAGAGTAAATGNAACACAAATATTACAATGAAAAAACATATTTCGTATAATATCCCATATTTGTTGAACACTTTCTGAAAATATGAAATTCTCTGTTGAATTTTGACGTCAAAATGTTACGTTAATTGGAGAAGATTTCTAGATTTAAAATAACAAGTCCTTAGAATATGACACTGAATCAGGAATACGGGGAACTACAAGTTACAATAACTTAACATATAAAACTAAATATGACCTTGTTAACTGCCTCGCTCGATTTAAATTTACTGTAAATATTATACCGAATGTCTGACTAATACGTTTATCTTCACAAATGTAACATCCATGTTGCTTCGTAAANATGACAATGTTCGTTCCCTGCTCTGGAAATCAATAAATAATACTGAATATCGATACTAACATTATAAAAGAGGAGTGAGTTAAGTATGTAGAATATATAAAGTATTTCAATTGTAAAAAAATTCGTCAACGAGGTTTTCATATTATTAATCTCTGATTATTTTTTTAGTTTGCACGATATTTACCAAATTGTTATATCGTGGATAAATATGTCACTAGAAGATGTAATTTATTTGTTCCTTAAGTAGTTTTATATTATTTATAACTCGAGAATTAAACTTTTGTGTTATTAGTTCATATTTGAGACAAACGTTTTCTATATTTATTTAATTCCTTTTCACATATATGAAAAACTTAAGAGAATCGCAAATTATGTGAAATTACTTTCGACAATACACATCATTTGTAGGCAATGAGATTTGATTTCTTTACTTCACTGTATAAATATAAGAAATTATAGGAATATTTATAAGTAATTTGTGATTCGAATTATACCAATTCCATACGATATCTTGCAATTATATTCAAATTCAGTTAAAAACTATATTTTATCACAGTATTACGCAAACGTTTTTTCAGACAGTCTAATATCGTTTACATTGCCTATGAAGACCTTGCGAGACAACGAATCTCGAGATGTCGTTTAAATGTAGAGAATGGTAAAGTTTATTGAAGTCAAGAATATACAGAATATTTTTGTTATAAAGTCCAAAATGTGTATAATAAAAAAATACAAAATATTTGTTTAATAGCGGTGTAATCAAACATTTTATCTCGTTACGATTTACCCGCCACACGATGTCTTCCAAATATGGGCGCCGTTTCAAATAGACCTACGATTGGTCGAACGAAACTTCCCCTGTCGAAGGGAAAGCAAGAAGAGGGAGGCGTTGCAAACCTAACAGATCCAAAACTGGTCAGAGCGTGGGACTTAGAAAAATAAATGGGCCCTTGTATGTTATCAGTAGTGTACCAATTGTTGGAGGAATTTTTAGACATCAGAATTTTCAAATAAATTAGGATGTACGAATATAGTGTCTGACACCATACGAGTAGATGATGACAAGCCAATTAAAAAGAAACCGTATCGAGTATCACTTGCTGAACGACCCGAATTGGAAAGATCCATACATGAAATGTTGGATCAGGGCATGATATCACAGTCGGACATTCCGTGGGCCTCACCGATAATTTTGGTAAGGAAAAAAACAAAACCAGGTGAGCCGGTAGAATACAGGTCATGTATAGATTACATGGCATTGAACAGCGTTACCAGAAAAGAAGTCTTTTTCTTACCAAATATGGATGAAGCCTTCGACCAGTTGGGACAGGCGAAAGTTTTTTCATTATTAGATCTATGTAGCGGGTATTGGCAGGTGGAAGTGGAAGAGCAAAATAAACCTTTTACGGCGTTCTCTACTCCTACTGGTCATTATCAATGTAATAGATTGGCTTTCGGCTTGTGCAACGGTCCAGCAGTTTTCATGAGACTGATGTCGATTGTGATGAAGGGGATGATAAACAAAGAGTGCATAATATATCGAGACGATATACTTCAATATGACAAAAATATGGAGGACCACTTAGAAGGGCTCCGAGAAATTTTTAGGAGATTGCGAAAAGTAAAAATTGAAATTGACGCCTAGCAAATGTCAGTTTTTTCATGAAGAGGTAAAATTTTTAGGACATTCCTTATCTCAAACAGGTTTGAAGCCGGAAGAGGGAAAAGTAGAAGCAATACGGGAATTTTCCATTCCAAAGAGCGTTAAAGAGGTTCCGTATTTTTTAGGATTAGCAGGGTTTATTCAAAATTTAATAAGATTTTATTCAAAAATTTTCTGGAATAGCAAGTTGTCTGTCACACCTTATTAAGAAAGCAGCTAAATTCACATGGCAGTTTCAGCATCAAGAGGCTTTTGATTTATTAAAAAAGGCTCTAAGTCAACATGCGGTTCTGAGATTTCCGGATTTTTTCAGTCCGTTCGTGTTAACGACGGATGCGTCACCAGTGGGCATTGGAGGCGTGCTTTTGCAGCAACTCGACGACGGCGAGCATTTAATCGTTTGCGCGAGCAAAAAACTGTCGTTGCAGCAAAGTAAGTTCAGTGCCACTGAGTTGGAATGTCTTGCAGTCTTAGAGGTGGTTAAGAAATTCCGTGTGTATTTGTATTAAAAACGGATCTTAAGGCGTTAAAATGGCTTCTGACACAATCTGAACCAAACCCGAAATTAGCCAGGTGGGTGATGGAGCTATCGGAATATTATGTTCCAATTATCAAATATTATGTTATCAAATATCAAATATTATGTTAAGATTATGTTTTAACATTTCTCGTGAAAAAGAAATTTTATCAGTCATTTGTCTTTTATAGGTATCATTATAAGTTAGTTGCTTTACTCCTTGAAACTTCTGCAAGCAGGTGGCCCATTTATTTACTCCTCGAAGATAGTTATCCATTAGCATTACGACACAAGAAATAATACATCGATATTCAATAAAATTATGTTGTGTTTATCGAGAATTTTTATCGATTTATTCTTTCATTTCGTACAAGCTATTTAAGTATTTAGTAACTAATTAACACAGATTGAATATATCGCATAATTCGAAATTTTACATTTTAATTTTTTTAAATGACATCGTTTTACAGGCCCCAGAATTTAAGGTGCGTGTGATAAATATAAGAAAAAACTGAGCGTGATTCATAAATTGATAAAAATTAAACCAATGTTACCTAGTGCAATGACACCACGCAAGTTGTAAGCATAATTTATTTTATTAATATATACATTGGTAACGTTGGTACGCATGTACCAAGAATTTAAGAGATATATAATTTAGAATGTTTACGACAAACAAATCTGCGGAATACATGTTTTTATTTGAAAATACTTTATAATAGTATACATACAATAAATCACTCATTTTGCTGTAAATTTTTATCGCTATTATACGGTTCCACAAAATCCAAATTTCTGCATTTAGAATAGGTGTCACCGGATACACTACGCGTTCAATGGACTTCGCGGTGAATCATTTAAATCTAACAACATTTTTTACCTCTGGATGCCTTAGCATGGGCACAGCCCGTTATTTGGGGGTCTGGGGTCCTTCGTGTAACTGACTCACTCATCCTTCACTGACTCATCTAGTAATAATAAGTATTAAGTTCTTGTACTAGTCGTACAAGTATGAAACTTGTTTCATCTTGTAGCTGAAGAATGACAATGAATGTTAAAATTCCTAAAATTTGACAATATTAATTTAAAAGTATTTTTCGGTGATTTAATATTACGTAAATCTCACGAAAACATTAGCTTGTGGATGTGCCATGCAAACTTGTCAAAACCACCTCGAATGTTTAGTTTACAAAAGTATTGTACGTCTAATGGCGGCGAACTGCAGAAGAATTGTATTAGGATGTTAATCAACGGATAAAGTACAAGTTATTTAAAGTTTTGCAGACGTGTTAAAAGTATTGTGTACTATGTATGTGTGTATTTGTTTTGTGTCTATGCGCGAAAATAAAGTGACAGAAATCGTAACTTTGAAAACTAATTTGAAATGTCATCAATGACTAGTTCCCAAACGTAATCGTAGTCAAGTTTCATTCGCGGAAATAACATTTTTTTATTAATGTGTCATATGCGTTTTTGTGAATGATTAGCTCAGGTACGTCTTTGAATTATTATTTTTATGGCAAATATGCTAATTGTATACGTTGGCAAAGCGTGTTTTTAAATTCGTGAGATTCTTAGAAATGTATTATATTCCTAGACATGTTTGATATAATTCGCTTTGAATTAATTTGTGGTGTTGAGATTAAAATTCGTTTAATAATCTTAAAAAGTGGAAAAACTAAGTTCATAGAAAAATAAAGTGTGTTTTTATTTTATTAATATGTTCTTGTAGAGCCAATTTTAGTACGCAACGGGCGATGGGAATTTGTATAGATTACTTGATTCAATACAAAAGTTTGTTTACGTTCGTGAAGAATGGAGTTTTAGGCTACAAACAATAATTAGAACCATGTTAAACAATATTAGCTTAATTTTATATTTCAAAACAGTGTTTTATATTCTTCTTGAGTATTGTGTACTATGTGTGTTGAATTGTTTTGTGTCTTTGTGGAAAAATAAAGTGACAAAAATCGTATCTTTGAAAACGTATTAATGACTAGTTCCCAAACTTAATCGTAGTCAAATTTTATTCGTTAAAATAACATTTATTCCTTAATGTGTCGTATGCGTTTTTGTAAATGAATTGCTCAGGTAATTATATGTATTTCATTTGCAATGTTTGCTTTGCTAAAGTGTGTTTTCGAATACCTGAGATACTTATAAGTAATCTTATCATTGACCTTGACATGTTTGATATTACATTCTTGAAGAATAACATTTTAGGCATGAAATAATTTTTACTTTGTAACAGAATGTTGGGTTACTTTTTAAATTTCACAACGATGTTTTATGTTCTACTTGAATCGTCTTTATTAATTTTTCCATTAAAATTCACTATTTCTGAAACACTCACACTACGTCCAGCAATGGACCGTATTTTGTCTTCATCGCAAGGACACTTAGTGAAAAACAGTAAGTGAATTTTTGTTAATTTATGTAACTTTTGAGACTCTTAATGATTAAAAATTTTGGTTCATCTTTCAACGCACTTCGTGAAAAAGAAATAATATCTGTCATATCTCGTTTATACGAATCATTGTAAGTTAGTTGTTTTACTCTTTGCATCTTTAACATTATGTGAAAAATTGTTTATACCTTACTAGCGTTAGAAACATGAAATTCGGTTTGTCTCATAGCTATAGAATAACAATAAATGATAAAAATAAAAAAATTCGAGAATATTATTTTTTAAGTAAATTTTTGGGTGAATTAATATTTTAGGCGAAGCAAACGAGCACGCGCTTGTAAGTGTGCCATGTAATACAAGCCAAAGCCCCCTCAATAACAAAAAACAAGTATGACGGCGAACGGCAGATTCTATTGCATAGGTTTTATTACACGTAGTGAAAGTTATTTAAGGTATAATAGAAGTGTTAAAAGCATTGTGTGCTTTAATTTAAAAAACAGTTTATAATAAACACCATATGTGTTAAATTACTTTGTGTATTTGTGCAAAAAAATAAGAAAAATGAATATTTGTGAACATATTTGAAACAGGATTTGAAGAATAACAATTAAGTTGGAAAAGTAATCGCAGGAAATTTGTATTCGTCGAAATAACATTGATTCATGAATGTGTCGTATGCATTTTGTTTGTGAATGTTTGCTGAGGTACGTATTAGTATTTTATTTACATTGCAAATACACGTTTTCAAAGTGTCCGAATTTGTTTGTAGATTTGAGATTGAAAATCGTTTTACGATCCTTAAAAGTGAAATTTCTAAATTCATAATAAATTGTATCGTGTCATATTTTCAGTAAGACATTTACAAGCTAATTTATCGATACAGCAAGCCGTGAAAATTTAAATCGATTCTTTGATTTGTTTCAAATATTTGTTTACGTTTTAAAGGAATTACGTTTAAGCAAGAAACAATAATTTATATGATGTAAAATTATGCTAGGTTAATTTTTTATTTTAGAATAATTTTTTTATGATCTACTTTATACGTATATATAATTTTTTCTAATAAAATTCACAATTTTTGAATCTCTTACACTATGTCTTACAGTGGGCAGTATTTGAATTTCATTTACGTTGCAAAGACATTTAGAAAATTACTGTGAATATATTTTGCTATAATTGAGCAATTTTTAAGGTTCCTTAAGATTTAAATTTTTTGTTTATGTTTGTTCGTTTCTTGTTAAAAAAATTTTTTATCTGTCTCGTCTTTTATACGTATCATTATAAGTTAATGGTTTTACTCCAAGCAATTTCTGTATGCTTGTGGCGCATTTGTTTACTTCTTGAATATAGTTAGCTATTAGCATTACGATTCAAGGAATAATATATCGATATTCAATAAAATGATGATGTGTGTTAATCGAGAATATTTATCGATCTATTCTTTCATTTCGTACACGTGTTTAGTTTATTTTAGTATTTATTTACCAATTAGCAGGGAATGAATCTAATAAATGACGTTAATATTTTTTGAAAGGATATTGGTTTCCAGACTCGACAAATAAAAGTTTGTGCAATTAATGCAAGAAAGTGCAAAGCATGTTTCATAAATTGCTAATAATTAAATCAATGTTACCTAGTGCAGTGGCAATAAACAAAATGTAAGCATAATTTATTTCATTAATACTTTGGAAACGTTAGTGCTCATGAACCAAGAATTTAGAGAAATATAATTAAGAATGTTAACGACAAACAGATCAGCGGAATACATATTTATAATTGAAAATATTTCATAAAAGTAAAAATCAGTCATTTTGCAGTAAAATATTTATTGCTTTTATACGGTGCCGCCAAAACCTATTTTCTGCTTTTATATAAAGTGTCACCGGATGCACTACGCGTTCGATGGTCTACCTCGTGAATCATTAAAATCTAGCAATAAGGTTTTTTCCCATCTGGATGGCTTAACACGGGCGCAGCCTGTTATTTGGGGGTCTGAGGCTCTTTATGTGTAACTGACTCATCTAGAAATCATAAGAAAAAGGTACTTCTACTAGTCCTAAAAGCATGGCCTGGGGGTATAACCCCCAGCGAGCAAGGCGAGTCTAATCTTATATAAGCTCCTTCGTGTAACTGATTCACTCACTCATCTAGTAATCATAAGTGTTGGGTACCTTGTACTAGTTGTTCAAGCATCTTATATAAGCCCCTTTGTGTAACTGATTCACTCACTCATCTAGTAATCATAAGTGTTGGGTACCTTGTACTAGTTGTACAAGCATGAAACTTGGTTCATCTTGTAGCTGGAGAATGACAATGAATGTTAAAATTCCTTATATTTGACAATACCAATTTAAAAGTTCATTTTTCGGTTATTTAATATTACGTAAATCACACGAAGACATTAGCTTGGGGATGTGCCATGTAGACATGTCAAAGCCGCCTCGAATGTTTGTTTGTTTACAAAAGTAATGTACGTCTAATGGCGGCGAACTGCAGAAGAATCGTATTGGGATGTTAATCAAAGGATAGTGTGCAAGTTATTTAAGGTTTTTTAAACGTGTTAAAATTATAGTGTACTATATGAGTTTAATTGTCTCGTGTCTTTGAGCAAACAAAAAGTGAAAAATACAGTATCTTTGAAAACTATTTTGAAATGGCATAAACGACTAGTTCCAAAACGTAATCGTAGTCAAGTTTCAATAGTCGAAATAACAGTTATTCATTAATGTGTCGCATGTGTTTGTGTGAATTATTTGCTCAGGTACGTACATTTATTTAATTTACAATACTTACAATGAAAAAGTGTGTTTTTGAATACGTAAGATACTTATAAGGAATCTATCATTGGCTTTGACATGTTTAATATAACACGCTTTGAATTTTTATTCGTATAGATTTAAATACGTTTGTAGTATTAATATTGAAATTCGTTTAACTATTTTGAAAAGTGCAAGAACTATGAACATTAGAAATTCTATCGAGTTTTTATTTTAGCAATAAAACATGTAACCAACAAGCGGTGGTAATTTGTATAGATTCCCTGATTCATTTTCTACAGTTTGTTTACGTTCGTACAGAATGAATTTATTAGGCAAGAAACAATAACCTTTAACACGTGAAAGAATGTTTGCTTGGTTTTATATTTCACAACAGTGTTTAATGTTCAACATGTAACGTATATATTAATTTATCTAAGAAATTTTGCGGTTTCTCATACAATCTGTCCGACAATTTCATTTTTTAAATATACATTTCATTTTTAATGTGAATCGATTCATTGATTCATTTCAATAGTTTGTTTTCAGTCTTAAATAATAAAGTACAAGCATGAAACTTTGTTTATCTTGTAGCTGGAAAATGAAAATGAATGTTTAAATTCCTAAAATTTCACAATATTAATTTAAAAGTACATTTTACGGTGATTTATTATGACGTTAATCACAGGAACATTAGCTTGTGGATGTGCCATGCAAACTTGTCTAAGCCAACTCGAATGTTTTGTTTACAAAAGTATTGAACATCTAATGGCGGCGAACTGCAGAAGAATCGAATTGGGATGTTAATCAAAGGATAGTGTAAGATATTTAAGGTATTGAGAACTATATGCGTTTAATTGTTTTGAGTCTTTGTGCAAAAATTAAGTGATTTAAATCGAATCTTTGAAAACTAATTTGAAATGGCATCTATGACTAGTTCCCAAACGTAATCGTGGTCAAGTTTCATTCGTCGTAATAACACTTATTCATTAATGTGTCGTATGCTTTTTTGTGAATGTTTGGCTAAGGTACGTATTTGTATTTTATTTACTTAGTAAATATGCCAATAATATACGTCGTCCAAGTGTGTTTTTAAATACGTGATATTCCTAGAAATGTATCATTTTTCCTAGATATGTATGATATAATTCGCTTTCAATTATTTAGCACAAGAGAATTAAGCAAGAGGAATGAAAAGAGTTCAATTTGAATTGATATCTTTTTTTTTCTTCAGAAAGACAAAATCTTCGATCAAACATTGGTGTTCACTAGTTTGTGTTGGAATAACTGGAAAATTGGTGTCAGGCAGAAGTAGAGACTAAAATTATATCCTGTGGAAAGAATTTTCACAAAAACAAATCTGAATGCAGTTATGCCCTCCCATGCATATTATCCCACTTCTTATAAACGTAAATATCTTCCTATAAATTAAGAGAATTTTGGAGTGTAGTAAATTGAGCCAGAAAGAATTAAGCAGTAAAAACTGATCGAGATAAATTTTAATAGAAAATTTTGAGCCATTTATAAAATTATGGAGGAAAGTAAATTTTGAGCCATTTATAAAATTATGGAGGAAAGTAAATTTTGAGCCATTTATAAAATTATGGAGGAAAGTAAATTTACCATTAAAGAATTAAGCAAGAGGAGTCGAATGAGATCAATTCGAATTGAAAACGTTTATTAGGAAAGATACAATCTAGAATTTCCAACATAGGTGATCACTATTTTATGTCGGAATAACTAGAAAATTGGTGTCAGGCTAAAGTAGAGTCTAAAATTAACCCCTGGGAAAGGAATTTTCTTAAAAACATATATGAAAGAAGTTATGCCGTACGATGCATATTAACCCCATTTTCTATAAAAGTAAATATCTTCGGTTATTTAAGAAATAATACAGTGCAGTAAATTTAGCGAGAAAGAGTTAAGTAATGAAAACTGAATGAGATAAATTTGAATAGAATACCATAAATGGGAAGGACACAAACTAGAATTTCCAACACGGGAGAACAAATCTGAAAGAAGGTATGCCCCCAAATGCATGTTAAACATAACTTTTTACAAAGGTGAAAATCCTCGTATTTATTAGTTATTTTGAATTGCAATAAAGTTAGCAAAATACAATTGAGCAACAAGAATCGAGTAAGATCAATTTGATTAAAAACATTAATTGGGAAGAACACAATTTAGGGTTTGCGATATTGGTGTTCACATCTTGTGTGACGAAACAATAGGAAAATTGGTGTCAGACTAAAATAGAATCTTAATTAACCCCTGTAAAAAGAATTTTCTTAAAAGCAAATATGAAAAAAGTTATGCCCTCCGATGCACATGAACACCATTTTTTTAAATGTAAATATCTTTGGTTGTTTTACTATTTCGGAATCTCTTACAATACGCCCAACATTGGACCGTATTTACATTTCACATTCCTTGCAAAGTGCCCAATGCAATGAGTGAATATTCGTTTCTTTAAGTAATTGTATCTCTGGACATTTGAAAAGGGTTATGAAGAATAACATTGATAAGTTGCAAAAGTAACCACAGTGAAGATGTATTCGTTTAAATAGCTGTTATTCAATAATTTGTTGTATAAGTATAGTGAATGTTTAGTTCAGGTACGTATTAGTATTTTATTTACCCCGTAAAAAATTAGTTTTTGAATACAAGAAATACTTATAATTTATGAATCATTTTCCTTGACATGTTTGATGTTACTTTGAATTTTTGTTGTTGTCGTTGTTGTTGTAGTTTTGAGACTGAAATTCGTTTTACGATCTTCTAAAGTGCAAAAACTGAGATTATTGTAAATTATAGTGTGTTTTTATATTTTCCAATAAGACATAGTCAAGCCAATTTATCTAACTAGCAGGCCGTGAAAATTTGAATCGATTCATTGATTCGTTTCAAATGTTTGTTTACGTGTCAAAATAACTACGTTTTAGGCAAGAAATAATAATTTATACTTTGTAAATGTGCGTTAGGTTATTTTCATATTTTAGAACAATGTTTTATGATCTAGATTATACGTATTTATAAATTTTTCTAATAAAATTCTCACTCTCTGAATTTCTTATAATATGTCCAACAATGGACCGTTTATTGCATTTTACGTTTATAGCAAAGACAGTCAACGAAGTACTGTGAGCATATTTTGCTTCAATTGAGTAATTTTTTAGGCTTCTTAAGATGCAAACTTTTAGTTTTTCCGGAGATTTAATATTACGTAAATCACACGAGCTTGTGGATGTGCCATGAAAACTTGTCAAGACACCTCGAATGTTTGTTTACAAAAATTTTGTAAACTGGTGGCGAACGACAGAAGAAGTGCAAGTTATTTAAAGTTTCATAGTATTGTGTACTATATGTGTTTAATTTTTGTGATTTTGTGCTAAAATAAATTCACAAAAATCGGATTTTTGATTACATATTTGAAACGGCAACTGGAGAATGACAAAGACTAGTTCCCAAACGTAAACGTTGTTAAGTCTTCCAAATAACATTTATTTATTAATGTGTCGTATTCGTTTTTGAGGATGATTATCTCAGGTACATATTTGTATATAATATTTATTGCAAAGATGTTAGTTATTCACATTGTCAAGGAGTGTTTTTAATACGTGAGATACTTATAAGGAATGTTTTATATTACTAGACACGTTTGATATTACTCGCTTAGAATAATTTGTTAGTATTGGTATTGAAATTCGTTTATTAATGTTTAAAAGAGCAAAAACTATGATCACTGTAAATTATATCGTGTTTTTATTTTATCAATAAGACATGTACGCAACAAGCGGTGGTAATTTGTATAGATTCCTTAATTCATTTCTAAGACATCCAGCTTGTTTACGTTCGTAGAAAATGAAGATTTAGTCAAGACACTCAGTGAAATCAGTGAGTAAATTTTGCTTTCTTTAAGTAATTGTATTTGTGGACATTTGAAACTGGATCTGAAGAATAGCAATGATAAGTTGTAATTTTATTAACATTGCAATGATGGCAAGGAGTGTTTTTGAAAACGTTAGATACGTATAGGGAATTTATTATATTACAAGACATGTTTGAAACAACTCCCTTTAAGTTTTTTTGTAGCATTGATATTAAAATTCGTTTGACAATCTTTTAAAGTGCAAAAACTAAGATCATAGTATATCATAGAGTGTTATTATTTTATAAATTAGACATGGTCAAGTCATATAATGTTAGCAGCAGGCCATGACATTTTGTATAAATTCCTTAAATTATTTCAAAAGTTTGTTTACGTTCGTAAAGAATGAAGTTTTAGGCAATAAACAATTTTTTTACCACGTTAAAGTATGGTAGATTAATTTTATATTTCACAATAACTATTGTGTAGTATATGTGTTTAGTTGTTTTGTGTATTTGTGCAGAAAAAATAGATAAATATCCAGTTTTTGAGAACATATTTGAAACGGCATTTGAAGAATAATAACTAATTGTAAAACGTAATCGTAGTTAATTTGTCGAAATAACATTTATTTATTAATGTGTCGTATGGGTTTCTCTGAATGGTTTGTAGAGGTACGTATTTGTATTTGTGTATATATATATATATATATATATATATATAGTGGCAGAACTAATCTTTTAGGGTTAAAAGTAAGGTTCTGGAATTTACAATTTTGATCTATTTTGAGTGCCTCGACTAATTAATCTCAGGGTTCCACAATATTTCTGGGGTTCGCGTTTTTTTAGTGAAGGGAAGGGCCATACAATGGTTCCACTACAGGAAAACGCTATTAGCATNTAAATTTAATCACCATTAGTCTATTACAATGAAACCCTTCATGCTATTCCCCTCAAAAGAAACACACATAAATGGTAGCCAACGATAACATAAACACTAACAAACATTTAAAATCTCTCCCTCAACAAAATAAAGATACACTGAATTTAACATGACATAATTCTACCAACATTTAAAATCTCTCTCTCTCAACAAATTAACAATACACTGAATTTAACATGACATAATTCTACCAACATTTAAAATCTCTCTAGCGATAATTGGCCCCTCTTTGCACTGATCAAGTCCACAGTTCGAGTCCTCTTTTATGACGTATTCCACACTATTCTTTACGCGCAATCGCATTACGACGTCGGTTAGACATCACCAACCGTCGTAAAAATACCTCTTTAGATGACCAACCACGGCAGA
>NNCF01129088.1:489-30231 GCA_002313205.1 Laupala kohalensis | reverse complement strand
TTCAGTCTCGATGAATTTCACTAGATTTCAATCCTGAGGTCCTAAAAGCAACTAGCTTTACTTACGTACGCCGGCAATCTGGAATACGAATATTTAAATTCGGCGACAAGCCGAATCCCACAAGAATTCTCCTACGCGAAGAACCAGCTACGAGGATCTTCATCCCCGGAGCGGCTCAACCCGGAATCCACAAACCACGACGCAGAGACCGTCACCGAACCCGGATTCCAAGATTCACTCGACGCCAAGCTCTCCACGCCCAGTTCTTCAGGACCATAACTGCTGGACACTACGTCTCCACCAATACGTGAGACTCTCACTCAGGTTTACGTAAGAAAAATAAAACCTTATTTAAACAACCTGCATTATAAACAGTTATTTATGTGGTTACAAGGCGGAAGATCTTGTCTTTTGGAGTCAGCAAGACCATCTTCCACCTACACAATTAACCTTACAAATTTAATCACCATTAGTCTAGTACAATAAAACCCCTCATGCTATTCCCCTCAAAAGAAACACATAAATGGTAGTCAATGATAACAAACACTAACACACATTTAAAATCTCTCCCTCAACAAAATAAAGATACACTGAATTTAACATGACATAATTCTACCAACATTTTAAATCTCTCTCTCTCTCAAAAAAAATAGATATACACTGAATTTAACATGACATAATTCTATCTACATTTAAAATCTCTCCCGCGACAAAATAGATATACACTGAATTTAACACGACATAATTCTACCAACATTTAAAATCTCTCTTTGCACTGATCAAGTCCACAGTTCGAGTCCTCTTTTATGACGTATCCTACACTATTCCTTACGCGCAAGTGCATTACGACGTCGGTTAAACATCACCAACCGTCGTAAAAATACCTCTAGATGATCAACCACGGCAGACCTTAGAGAGTAGTGTCCTCGCAAGGTCGGTCAGGCTCCGATCTCGGGCGATTGCTGACGATGTCATCAACGACGGCTACCGGAAGTTGCTCCTTTCATCATCTGTGGGCTCGGGGCCTTCAAGCGCAGCGTCGGCCTGACTTCGTTCATTCCGAATAGCCACCCGGAAATTGTTCGCCCGTGGCTCGGATCAGGAACAATTTACCAGATTTGTCCGGTGTTCAAAAAAAAGGCAAATAATTGACACGAGCGCAGCATCTTCAGAAAATGAAGTGCTAGTGTTAAGTGCGAAATCTCGAAATACTGGTCTCAGAGTATTAACGCAAACATGTCCGTGAAGAAAATCTCTTATGTCTTCGCGCCAAAAAATAATCTCGCTTCATGTGATCTGGTCTGATATCACAAGTTCTACAACTCCAACAAGTTACAACAACGAGAAGCAACGAGGCGACGCTACGAGAGCGGAAGTCAAAAGCTAAAAGATCCTCTATCCTCTATCAACAAAAATCTGTCTGTCTCTCTGTCCTGATAATTTCATTTTTCATTCCTTAAATGGTCTTCCTCCCTTCTTACACCTCTCTTTCCACTTACAAGTCTTCCAAATTTTGAATTTCACGTGACCGAAAACTTCCAATGCCAAAACGGTTCCCCCTTCTTAAGCCTAAATTCTGATTGGGAATTTTGAATGATTTCGAATAATTTCCAACGATTTTTTCTGACAAGTTGGTTCTTGCTCATACACCCTCGCGTATCCTGGGTTATACGGTCGGGTTGGGTCGCTTTACCCACCCCCTCGCTAACTCGCTATTTCTAAAAAGCCATAATTTTTTTCTACAACAAAGAGCCGACACCGGGTTGCCGCACCATACCAGATGCGAGTGTCCCTTTGTCATATCTCAACGGTAGGCCTTTAAATTTCTAGAGAGTCGAAGACTTCCCTCCTTCGTCCGTCCTTTGAATTTAATACGCCCGAACGAGGATGATTTTATTATTTTAATTACTAAATTATTCAAATCTCACGTTAAAATGATTTAAAGCTGTGTTTTATGTTATACATGAAACATATATTAATTTTTGTAATTAATTTTACTAGTTCGGTATATCTTACGATACGTCCAACAACGGACCGCATTTATATTTCATTTTTATTTGAATCCATTCATTTATTATTTTAAAACATTTGTATAAATTCTTGAAGAATAACATTTTAGGTGTGAAATAATAATTTTTTTCCTTGTAAAAGAATGTTAGGTTAGTTTTAAATGTCACAATTCTGTTTTATGTTCTACTCGAATCGTATTTATTAATTTTACCACAAAGAAAAAAAATCACTATTTCTGAAACACTCACACTCCGTCCAGCAATGGACCGTATTTTTATCTTCACCGCGAAGACATTTAGTGAAATACAGTAAGTGTATTTTTGTCTATTTATGTAACTTTTAAAGACTCTTAAAGATAAAAAATTTCGTTAATATTTCAACGCACTTCGTGAAAAAAAATCTATCATATCTCGTTTATACGTATCATTGTAAGTGTACAGACAAGTCCATTCTTACCTGCACAAGAAAAAAATGATTTGAAAAATGCAAAGTGATGATGGGTGAGGGAGTGAGATGAAAGTTAATTGTTAACAACGTTAAAATGATTTAATGACATGCTATTATATGATGAGAAATAATAATACAATACTGATTTCCTAGAGATGACATGAGAAGATCCTGGAAACCAGTTGGTTGAAGCTGTTGTAGAGTTGATCCGGACGGTTGAGGTGTTGACAAAGAAAATTGATGAGAAGTAAATCTCTGGTTGCACGTATCTTCTGAGGTGCAATTATAGGCTCGATCTTGCGAGAAAATGTCGGTTTGGTGACGAGAATAAAAGTAGCGATGCGATGTGTTCGAACGTGATAATCCCTATTGTGAAGGGTTCAACAAGAGACAATATATGTCGGTTTGGCGCCGACAGTAAAGAGTTCGAACTATGATAAGAGAGGCTAGATCAGAAGTTTATCCTCTCATTAGTAGTAGTGATCATAGTAGTCGTGTATTAGCACTGCATCTCGTGTAGAAGTAGCGTAGAGAAGGGTAGAGAGTAGCGAAGAAGAGAGGTCATGTGGTTTATATAGTTTCAAACTAGTGCGATGTCGCCAATTTGATTCGATGTATCGATGTGACATTCTGCTAAGTCCATTAGGAGAGACATAACGAGGAAGTTTGCTTCGTCTAACTCTTGCGTGATACAGCATTAACACTCCAATGTAGTCGGCGAAGGAACTTGTAATTAACTCAGTAAATTATATGATGAATAATTCTCCCTTTTTTTTAAGTGTATGGCAAAATATTTGAATCAACCTATGGCTTGAAAGGAAAATTTCCTTAGCTTATTAACAATCAAGATAAATGACTTAAATTGGCCAAAGAGATTGTTCTCCAGAGATGATTCACTTAGTAAATGATTCAATACATTGCCTTAAAAGATTCGACTTACTTGTTTAATGAGAACTTATCAAAAATGTCTGAACAGTAAGTTAGTAGTCGTAAGTGTGCCATGTAATACAAGCCAAAGCCCCATCCAAAACAAAAAACTAGTATGACGGCGAACAGCAGATTCTATCGCACAGGTTTCATAATATGTAGTGGAAGTAATTTAAGGTTTGATAGAAGTGTTAAAGTATTGAGACATCAATTTTAGCAATGTCTTGGATTACGTGATGATTTTTGGATGTCAACGTCAGCGGCTTTTAAAACCGCGTTGATTAAATGGGTTGGCATAACATCCACATTGGCGAAAGGCTCATCGCAAAGTTTGATGTTGCGTTTAAACACATCCCAGTCTGCTTTTTTCAAAATCCCCTGAGAGGGGCGTGAAACCGAGGGGCAGAAGACGTTGAAATGAATAAGAATGGGGTAGTGCTCACTCCCATACAGATGGTCAAGAACTGTCCAGTCTAAGAGTGGGGAAAGAGAGGAACTACAGATGGCTAAATCCAGCACCGAGAAAGTCCGGGAAGCTGTACAAAAATGGGTGGAGTGGCCCGTGTTAAGGAGCACTATATCTCGGCTGTCTAACAGTTTTGCAATAATATCGCCCTTTGGCCAGTTGTATGATGAACCCCACATTCAGTTATGGGCATTGAAATCCCCGACGATAAGAAATGGGGAAGGCAACTGGTCCATCAGACCGGCAAGATCGTTCTTCGTGAATAAATGTCCGGGGGGGATATAAATATTACAAACCGTAAATGTAAGGGATAGTAGGTTCATACTCATACATACGGTCTTAAACACGCTTGATATAGTGACTTCTTTGGTATATACTGAAGCGTCTACGAGCCCAGCGACTCCGCCGTGTGCCCGCAGGCCGTCTTCTAAGTCCGCCCTATAACAGGTTTAGCTACGAAAGTGAAAAGAGTGTTTTGGCAAGACATGGCTTTTTTGTAGACATACGATTTGAGGGGAACGACGAGACAGTAAGACCTTTAGATCATCTGAACGGACTTGAATGCCGTTCAGATTCCAGGAATGAAGAGCCAATGTCTGCAGTTTATCTGCCCTTTCTTCGATATTTTGATTTCTTTTGGTGGATGACTTTAAAGTCAGACCCTGCTGTGGTCTCCTCCCCAGGAGAGCCTCCGTGATCACTGCTAGAATGATCGCTCGTGGACATAATGTCCACCATTTCTGCTTCTTGAGCGACGGCGACCAGAGGGAGTTGATACAACATTGGGGCCTGACTTTATTGAGTCAGGTTTTCGAGACGTTTTTTTGTTGGAAGGTCTCTGCCGAGAACGATCCCGAGATGGACGTCGGGGGATCGAATAACAGCAGACTGCGGTTTCTCGGTGGTCGTGGAAGTCGAAACGGAAGTAGATATTGATGTACAGGTAGACACAGATGTTCGTTTTTGTGTAAGCTTATATTTTGTAGGTATAATTATCTTACGCTCCAGGAACTCTGCTTTCAAGGAGGAAGAGTCGTCAAAATTGGCCTGAGTTCCAGAGTTGCAAACCTGTGGTATCTGGGTATCTTCGAAATTCACTAAAGGAAGCTGTAGGTGGTTTCTTCGCGCTGACCGCTGCTGCAAAAGATTTTGTTATTGCGATCGGATTAATCAGATACCGACGCCTGGCCTCGGGATAAGACACCTTATCCGTAACGCAAATTCTCTGGATGTCCCTCTCAATCAGATATTTAAGTGTTTGAATTGGAAGGATGGTTTTCCTGACAATTCACAAAGCATGGAGGCGAAGAACACGGAGGTTCGTGCGACGGTTTACCGCAAATAACACATATTTCGCTAGATGACTTACAGCGGTCCAATGTGTGGCCGAATCTCTGGCACTTGAAGCAGCGCAGAGGACTCGGTACATATTGGCGAACATGCAGGGTGTAGAACCCACAGGAAATGCTCTCTGGCAGAGAGGGCCGATCGAATATCAAAATCTGATTTGAAGAGGGGACGAGCTTCCCCTGCACCTTCCTCTTGACTCTGTATATATTAACGACATCTACCGGCTGAAAAAAATTCTTTCAGGTCTTTATCAGATTCTTGTGCAAAATCATCGTTGTTAACCACTCCTTTGCACAAGTTCAAGCTGGGGTGAGTTGCTACCTTTATCTTTAGTCCGGCAATTTCATTTAACGATCTTACAGATTCAATTTGCTTGTCTGTACGTGCCTCCAGCAGAATTTCTCCGTTCCGCTGGCGCACGACAGACTGCATTTTTCCCATTTCCACGTCAATTGCTTTAGCAAGACGGACCGCACTTACAGACTTAAAAGTCTTACCTTCTTCAATACAAGTCATTACAAGGAAGCGAGGTTTGGTCGGCCGGTTGCTTTCCTTGCAAAAAAATCTGTTCAAATCGACAGTTGCTGAAACATTCCCTTCGACACGGGTCACCATGCACGGCAAACACATGGGTGAGCGTTCAGCACACAGAGAAGGCCAGTAAGAAAGGCGAAAGTGAAAAAGTAGGTAATTAGAAAAGTACAAAGAAAGAAATACTTGAGAGCCTTCTTTGTATCCCACCGTCAGGACGTGGAGCGGCTCACATCGACGGAAACTTGTATTAATATCTTTGAAAACTAATTCTTATCTTTGAAAACTGATTTGAAACGGCATCGATGACTAGTTTTCAAACGTAATCGTAGTCAAGATTTTTTCGTCGAAATTACATTTTATTATTAATGCGTCGTATGCGTTTTTGCGAATGATCAGCTCAAGTACGTATTTGTAATTTAATTAACATTGAAATGATGCGTATTGTTTCGTTGGCAAATTATGTTTTTGAATTCGTAAGAAACGTATACGGAATGTTTTATATTACAAGAAATGTTTGATATAACTCACTTTTAAGTTTTTTTTGCAGCATTGACATTAAAATTCGTTTGACAATCTTTAAAAGCGCAAAAACTAAGATTTTAGTATAATATAGTGTGTTATTATTTTATCAATTAGACATGGTCAATCCATTTAATGTTTGCAGCAGGCCGTGATATTTTGTATAGATTCCTTGAATCATTTCAAAAGTTTTGTTACGTTCGTAAAGAATCAAGTTTCAGGCTATAAACAATTATTTTTACCACGTAAAAATATGTTAGGTTAATTTTATATTTCACAACCGTTTTATGTTCTACTTGAATCGTATTTATTAATTACGGTTTACTTCAAAGGTATTTATAAATTTTTCAAATACAATTCAGTATTTCTGAAACTCTTGCAATACGTCCAACAATGGACTGCTTTTTAATTTTATATCCATTGCAAAGATACTCAGCGAAATACTGTGAGTATATTATTCTTTATTTACGTAATTTTTAAGGCTCTTTACGGTACAAAATTTTGGTTCATTTTTTAACGCTTCTAGTGAAATAGTAGTTATAACAGTCATATATATTTTATAAGTATTATTGTAAGTTAGTATTTGTTTTACTGCTTGTATCTTTTGCATGCTGGTGGCCCATTTGTTTTCTCCTTGAATGCAGTTGACCTTGAGCATTGCCACGAAAATAATATTTTATCAATATCCAATAAATTAATGTTGAGTATTTATTGAGAATTTTTTTCCATATATTCTTTCGATTTGTACGTGTGTTTAAGATTTTTTGGTATTTAATAACCAATTAACAGGAAAATAATGTAACACATGACTCAAAATTTCACATCGTATTTTTTTGAAAGGACTTTGGTTTCCAGCCTCGACAAATTAAGTTGCGTACGATTAATGCTAGAAAGTGAAAAGGTTGTTTCATTAATGTGTAAAAATTATACCAATGTTGCCTAGTGCAGTGGTAAACACAATTTTTAGACGTAATTTATTTTATTTCCATATTCATTGGTAACGGTGGTGATCATATACCAACAATTTAGAGATAAATAGTTTGGAATGTTTACGAGAGAGAGAGAGATCTGAGTAATACATTTTTGTTGAAAATAATTCAGCATAGTAAATACATACAATAAATCAGGCTTTTTTCTGTATTTTTTCATTTATGAATTATACGGTGCAGCAAAAACTTTTTTCTACTTTTCAATTTTCACCGAATGCACTCCGCGTACGATCTACGCGGTGAATCATTTTAATCCAGCAAATAAGGTTTTTTCCCTCTAGATGCCTTATCACGGGCGCAGTGCGTGGTTTCTTTGTAAATAAGCCGTAAATTGAAGTCATCGTATATTTGCTTCAAAATGCTTCTAAGGTTAATAATATTCGATCATAAGTTTGATGCCTTTCAACTGTGTATTTTTAATTTAAGCTTTTCTCTTAGTTTATTTTAACATCTAAATTTAGATACGGAACAAACGTTTCTTGATAGTATGAAGAAGAATAAAGGAGTATTGTGTCCCTTTATATCAGCCAATATCATTTTAATTTTTTTAAATTTATGCCCATTGGTATAGCTATTTGAAACTCTATTTAAATTGTCTTTTTACTTGATCTCAACTACCCTCGTGTACTTGAAATAAGGTGTGAGCGTGGACTTCAAGTGGGATACTTTTCGAATCTGTTGAGAATAGTTTTTTTGTGGTGCCTTAGGGCTCGTCAACGTCGAGGGAAGTATTAAATTTATATTTAGTTTAGTCTACATAAGATTATTAAAAATAATATATTTTGTTAATTTTGAATTTTTTTTGCGTTTCTTAAAAAGTACAGTCATATTATGATACTGACGTAACGAAATATTTTTGTTTATTACGAAATGCTCATTAGATTTCATCTAATTTTTTAAGTATTCTTATCAATATTTTGATAATCGTTCTACATAACACTACTTCCAAAAGTTGTCATTAAAAAGAAATATATTGAATGGTGTTATCCCCAAAAAGAAAGTTTAACGTTCAATACTCATATTTCGTAATACTTAATTCATCAAACTTATGTTAATGAAAAATATAATCCATCGTTTGTACGTAAAGGATAGAATGCATAATTGTGTCTGACTATAAAGGTTGGTACTACTGAGCCATATTAATCGTTGGTACTATCATTCCATATCCATTCCATAATAACGTACATAATTTTAAAGTTTGTAAATTTTTATCAAGTTTGTATAATTGGTTGAATGACTATATCAGGCAATATAGTTTCAATATGTAAAATTAATTGTAATAGCCATAGCGTTTTAAAATACTATTTAAATTGACAGTTATCATTATTCGTAAAGTCACCCATGGTCGAGGGGTAAGGTGAGAGTTGAAATATTAGATGACCTAGAGTTTGTTCTCGATGGAAATGTATGGATAATTTTATTCACTTTTGACTACATAATGTTATTCGAAACAATAAGTTACGTACATTAAAATAATATTTTAACGAATCTTTCGAAATTAAGATTTAAATCAGGGTCGTATATATTCGTAGACTACGAAGTATGTGCTTTATTTTGGTATTGATGTAAGGAAATATTTTTGTTTATTACGATGTTTTTTAGTTTTCGCCAAATTATCCATGTATAATTATCTATATTTAGATTTTTTACATCAAACTACTTCAAGAAGTTGCATCAAGGAAAATAAATATATTGAATGATGTTAGCCTCCCAAAAAATTTGAACGTGCTATACATAATTTTCGTTTAACTTAATTAATCAAACTTTTGTGTAAAGGGAAAATATATTCCATAATTTGAACGTAGGGGATTGAATACAACCTTAACAGATTTTTGAATCGAACGGAAAAACATAAAATTATTTTATTAAGTTAAAAAAATATTTTATTAAGTTAAAAAATTATTTTATTAAATAAAACACTTTTACAGTGTGCAGCCCCTTAATTAGGGGTCTGGGGAACCCCCAGAGAGCAAAGTGAGTCCCATGTAATATATAGTCCTTCGTGTAAATCACTCATTTATAGTTGAAAATTATAAGATACTTCTACTTGTCGTAAAAACATGAAATTTGATTTTTTTTTCATAGATATAGAATAGCAATGAGTGAAAAAAATTCAAAAACTCAAGAATTTTAATTTAAAAATACATTTTTTTGGAATTAAAATTCCAAAAAAAGCGAGCATTAGCTTGTGGATGTGCCACATTTCTAAGCAAAAGCGACCTATATTACAAAAATATAGTTGTACGGCGGCAATTTTCTGTATATTTTTATTCCAATGAATGATACGGTGCAGCCAAAAACTATTTTCTACTTTTAGATATATTATCACCGGATGAACTCCGCGTACGATTATTTTAATCTAGTAATAAGGATTTTTTCTCTATGGCTTGGCACGGGCGCAGTCCCCAAAAGATGGAGGGGTCTGAGGGGGGGATCGTCGTAAGAGAGATCATATATAGGTGAGAATGTCGTTTATACTTTTATCATTATTTAATCTCGAGAATTTACTACATATAACTGATACCATTTGTTTTGGAAATAATAAACGGATAACAGCACTTATGTGCACTTATGTGTAGAGAACACTTCTGTCTTGAATGGTGGTGAGCAGAGTTGCCCGATGTACGAGAATTATCGTTTTGTTCTATCATTTAAACATTTGTACGATGTAAGTTTGACTTTGGACGAACTCAAAACATTACATGAAACACCAACTCCGCTACATTTATGCAGAGCATATTGTTAGATGAGTATTGCATGTGTTGTGCAGTAAGACCTCGTCAGATCCTCGATAATGTCATTTGATCTAACTACATAAACTAACTACATGACTTAGTTGGATTTTATTACTATAATGGTGGTAATTCACAAGAATCGACGAAATTTTTCGGCGAAACTTTGAGTTCCGTTCACCTTCATGTGGAATTCCATTGTTTCATGTACCTACAATAGGACCAGGATATTTTACGCTGTCTACGGTTCAACGAGAAAGAAATTCTTGAGAGGAAAATTAAAAACCTAAATGTTTGGGGACATATAAGTAATCATTTTGGGGTGTGTTGGGGGCAGCAACACTCCCTTCTTGGAATCTCAACTGTTATAAAATTTATTAAGAGATGAGCATGATGACTTACCTGCCTTGAGTAAGTGTATCAATATCAATGTCACTTGCAGAGACAATATTAACTTCACCGGAATGAATGATAAAAAAATCCGCTACTACATCGTTTATTCGGAGAATGATTGATCCTTTTGTATAATAGCGCTCTAGAACAAGCATGCTCAATCCTCTATAAAATGAGAAATCTTTATCTTGGAACATACTACTCTGGAAAATAATACAATAATTCATTAGCATTGTTAATTACCAAAATAAATGTTTATTTATTGAGAGACAATTTACATAAAGGATGTTCAGCTTCGCTGAGCAAAAAAGCGTTTATCTCTTAATAGAGTATTAAGGAAGTTAACTGTTTAATTATCTTTCTTGTTCTTATCTTCCCTTTTATGCAAGATTTTTACTCTTCCTATTTCCCATACCATCTGAAAATATTGCAACGTATTGTATATCACCACCAGGAATCATTTAAAAACCCGGCAACTTCAATTCACCACTCCATGTCGTATCCCATCAAATCCACTTTTTGTCGCATAGTACATGTTATATCGCGTCCAACTCATCCTGTTTCATCAAGTTACCTTCTTCCAAGATATCCTCTTTCCCTCTAGAAAATAGTCCCTGGGTGTTTTCCTTATTGCATTTCACGCAATATCATCCTCCCCGTGTCGTTCTACTCGTTGTCTCCGACTCTTAAAGCACTCCATGCCTTGCTTTCCTTGTACTTATTTCTTCCCTAGTACCATTCACTCGCCAGGAGATAAGTTATACCCCGCAACTCTTGGTTAATTACGTTGTGATACATTCCTCTCAATAAATTCTATTTTGTCCTATATAATTACTTTAAATGCTGGATGTATTTCTCGATACCTTTTCTCCGCTCTGGCTGCCTCATTCCATCGTTCTCTCATTCTGTACTGTTGCATTTCGTATTGGCAACGGTTGCGTGCTTAGTTCATTGATGAGGTAATGTATTTACTTTTCCTCTAACAAGTTAAGACTTCATCCCCCTGTCCAATAACTTCTATTCGCCCTTGGGAAAACAGTAGGCAACCATTTCCCCAATGCCGCTAATGCCAATTTTTGACTTCTTAAGGAACACGTTTTGGAAAAACAATTGAAGCTACAATTCTGATTTTTTTCATTTTCATAGATACTATATTTAACAATAATCCCAAGTAAACTAAAGTACATCAGATTTAAAAGAAATGGGTAAAATTGACTTTTTATAGCTATTGTTAATTTTTATATATTTACTTAATGTCCTATGGCAAGGTTCGGGCCATTTGGCCCATTCTTCCATCATACAGTGACTTAGTTAAGGGAATTTGGAAGAAGAGATGTTGGGTTACCAGGGAAGTTATGGTACCAAACCGACATTTGTCTGGAGTGGGAGAGGGAAACCCCAATCAGTCGAGCAGGGTTTGAACCCATGCTCTACCTCTCAACGGTATCGAGGTAGCGAAGACACTACCACTAGACCACCGCTGTCCGTTATTTTGACGCATAATTTATTAATAATTTTCTACCTCAATAATTTTTCTCAATATACGAGAAGTTATGCATTGCTTTCTTGAACATTTACTGTAAGAATCTTACTGTTTTATCTTTTTTAGTTTTTGATATAATTGTACTTGAAAGTGAAAAAAGTATTTTGAGAAAAATTGATTTAAAGTTAAGAAATGTATGTTTTTAAAGAAATTCTCAACAAAAACATATTAATATTTTTCTGAACCACATTGAGCTTCATCTGAATCATAAAGGTATTCCTTCTCAGTGATCTTTGCTTTTTTCGGGCTTCATTGGTGCAAACAAAAAAGTGAATTTATGTTCAATTTTAAAGAAGAGGTCCCCAATGGGCTTACATCTGGGAAGTACGTGTTTGGCGAAACCGGGCCCCGAGCTGAGTCTGGCATTACTTGTGCCATGTTCCTTCCTTTCTCTTACCTTACCTCGCTTGGTCACCTCTTGTTCTTTTCGATCCCGACACTATTGGAGCTAGGGTATCTTTTATTTCCCCCTTCTCTTTCTTCTTCTTCTCTTTCTTATTCTTTCCCCCGCAGGGAGCACAGTTTTGAGTGAGTACGGGCTTGGCGAACCCACGGCCCCGAGCTGGGGACTGGTATTGCGCCACCAGTCCTCGGACACCGTAAAATTTGGACTTGCTTCAGCGACCATCATTGGCGCGATGGTGGAAAGTTGCGTGTTTTGAAGAGCGGAGATCTTGTCTTCATTGGCAGGGTCGCGAGGATGGATTAAACCTCTATAAAAAAAACCCTCAACCTCAAGGTGTGTTACGCGCCGATGAGGTGAATGGGTGATGAGGACAAACACTCGCTAGCGTACCAACCTCTGGGGCAACTGCCGCACCTCAGTTGCGCAAGGCTTAGTGGCGTGATGCGGGGGCTCCACGTCACCGGAAATTTATTTCCTCCGAACTTGTGGGACAAAATGACAGATTCTTCGATTTCCCTGCCTTGCGGAGTGGGTGTACCGCATAGTAAGTATTCCACCCAAACGTCTTCAAAGCGGCCGAGGGTTCACAGCCCTCCAACTTCAGAAGGCAATTAGAAAAAGTTAAAGTGCATTCCCTACGAGAAAGTTTTTGTCGTTATGACACGTATAGACGGGACACTTGAAAAAATGTCCCCGTTCTATATTTTCAAAGGTATTGAAGGTCTCGTTGGTACATTGAAGAGTATGAGAAGACTAAGAAACGGGACGATGCTGCTTGAAACAAAATCGAGCAAGCAAGCATTGAAACTACTTGAATGTAGTAAGTTGGGAGAGTTCCCTGTAAAGTGCGAACTCCATGCTGCGCTTAATCGCAGCAAGGGGGTCGTATGTTGCAGGGATATTATGGACATGTCAACTGAAAACCTAGTTGCGGAATGGGAGGATGACCACGTAGTTGAGGTCAGTCAGGTCATGAGGAAAGTTAATGGCGTTCTACAGAAGACCAGTCCCTTAGTCTTGACTTTTGACTGTCCCCAACTACTAAATGATATTAAAGCTGGATGGCTTAACCTGCCGGTGCGTCCCTTTATTCCAAATCCACTGCGGTGTTTCAAGTGGCAGAGGTTTGGACATACCACAACTTCCTGTAAGGGCCGTGAAACATGCGGTAAATGCGGGAAGGAAGCACACGAACCAGGCGTCTCATGCCCGGGGACTACTAAGTGTATTAATTGCACAGGCAGCCACCCGGTGTGGAGCAGGGAGTGTGTCGCATTTCTCGAAGAAAAAAAATACAAGAGATCAAGACTACGGAGAAGATCCCGTACGGTGAAGCTCGGAAGAAATACAGGGTTTTATACCCTGTATTTTCTACCAGTTACTCAACCGCAGCCAAGACTCCAGTAACAAAGAAGAGCGTGTCAATCCAGACCGATTTCACTGACGTGTCTACGACAACGTCGTGCACATGCCATTGCAAATGCGGCAAGAAAAATATCCAAGATACTCCAGGTAAACCCAAGACTCTCTCCACACCCCGTCCATCTAACACATAGAAGAAGACCAGTAGTGTACCACGTATTTCATCCAGTACTAAACAAACAAAAACCAAGCAAGGTTCGAAAGCTAAATCCCTGAACCTTGTTGACATCATAAAATCAAAGACAACCATATCGAAGAAGTCCCAGAGACGAATGAAGAATGTATCTGTTCTTCCTACCTCCGAGTCGGAATGTGCATTGTCCGACGGTGACTCGGAAATGCACATTCAAGAGCCTGGCCCCGGAGGTTCCAAAAAGTAATGGCTTCCATACTACATTGAAACCTTAATGGTTATAGAACTCAACGTGAAGAGTTACAACTCTTAGCGCGTCGTAATCCGATCTGTATTTTCCCACAAGAGACACACCTTTCACCAGAACACTCACCCTCTCTGCGAGGATACAGCAGCTTCAGATATGACGACATCAAGGGATATCGACCAAGAGGAGGAGGAGGAGTTGCCGTGTTTGTTAGAAACACAATCCTCTGCTCAACTGTTCTCGTACAAACCCACATCCAGGCTATAGCAGTCAAAATTCACTGTGTACCATCTATGATCGTGTGTTCTATATATCTTCCTCCGATACGAGATTCTTCGGAGACCTCCCTCAGAGATTTAATTCATCAGCTCCCTCGACCATTCCTCCTCCTTGGAGATTTCAACGCCCACAGTGTACTGTGGGGCTCGTCGAGCGATTGCCCCAGGGGCCGACTGCTGAATTGTCTCTTTGAGGGAGGAGATTTATGCTTAATGAACACCGGGGAGATGACCCACTTCACATTTGGCACGGGGTCATGGACTGCTATAGACCTATCGGTTTGCTCTCCTGAAGTTGCTGATATGTTTCAATGGAAACTAGAAGATGATCTGCATGGTAGCGACCATCATCCTATCTGGTTGTCATTGCAGGAACGTGCGACTATTCCCGAAAGCAAGCCACAGAAATGGATTCTCAGAGAGGCTAATTGGACACAGTACCGTTCCCTGTCTGTCTTCAGAGAAACGGGTAGTGTCCAACAGAGGGTCGACCATCTGACCCAGGTGATTCATCACGCCGCTGATGAATCCATTCCGAAAACATCCATTTTTCCGCGAAGACCTCGTGTCCCCTGGTGGAACGACGCATGGCGGTCCTCCATTCGGGCAAGGCAAAGAGCATTGCGGAGATTCAAGGCTAATCCATCTCCGGAAAACCTCGCCGCATATCGAATTGCTAGACAAAAGCGCGCAGAACTATCAAAGAATCCAGATCCACCTCCTGGAAGGAGTTTCTAAGCACCATTGAGAACAACATCATACACTAAAGTANAAGGTATTCTCGAGTCCCAATATCTGGACTTAATTATCAGGGTCGGGTTCTCACCAACAACAGAGAAATGGCAACAGCAATGGCTGAATATTTTGCTGACCTAACATCTACAGCAAACTGCGATCCTGATTTCAAGAGAAAAAGGGAAACAGCAGAGAGCAAATCTTTTGAGTTTCGTTCCACCAACTGAGAACCCTACAACGTTCCATTCTTTATGTGGGAACTTGAGTCAGCTCTACTGACAGTCTACAACACTGCTCCTGGCTCTGATTCAATTCATTATGAAATGCTGAGACAACTCAGTCTCGAGTCGAAAGAATACCTTCTGGATATCTTTAATCTTTCCTGGTCCGAGGGAGTATTCCCTAATACCTGGAAGGAAGCAACGCTTATCGCTTTACTAAAACCAGGTAAGGACAAAACGAACATTAGTAGTTATCGAAGCATTGCTTTGAGTTGTGTTGGTAAAACTAAGGAGAGAATTATCAACCGACGTCTCGTCTGGTACGTTGAATGGCATGACTTGCTGAGTCGATCTTAGTGTGGATTCAGGAAGTTCCATTCCACCCTGGACAACTTACTTCTCCTGGAATCAACAATTCAAGATGCTTTCGTCCGAAGACAACATCTCATCGGAATATTCTTTGACATCGAGAAGGCTTACGATACTACTTGGCGTCATGGCATTTTACAACAACTCTATGCCTGGGGATTTAGAGGACGTCTTCCTCTGATGCTCATGTCCTTTTTGGATCAACGTTCCTTCCGCTATAGAATTGGAAGAGACACCTCGGATCTCCTTCTTCAAGAGAACGGTGTTCCTCAGGGCTCAGTCTTGAGTGTGACCTTATTTGCAGTGGCCATAAACAGCATAACGTCTGCTGTAAAGAATCCTGTTTTACACTCTCTTTTTGTCGATAACTTTGCTATCTTTTGTTCATCACAGAGTGTCACAGGTGCGGAGCGACAAATCCAACTCGTCCTTAATAGATTATACCACTGGTCGAGAACGACAGGTTTTCGTTTCTCTGCTGAAAAAACACGCTGTATTCTTTTCAGTAGGAGACTATGCCTTCTGGCAGAACCTCACTTCGCCCTGGGGAACAACGTTCTCAAATTGTATCCTTTTGTGAAATTCTTAGGTCTAATCTTTGATCAGAGACTGAATTGGATTGAACATCTAACAGACCTAAGAGCAAGAACATTAAAATCTCTGAATTTATTGAAGTGCCTCAGTAGCAGGGAATGGGGCGCTGATCGCTACTCCCTGCACCAGTTTTATCGAGCATTCATAAGATCTCGGCTCGATTATGGCTGCGTTGTATATAGCTCTGCTCGTGCAAGCTATTTAAAGAAGTTGGATAGTGTCCACCATGCAGGAATTTGACTAGTAACGGGAGCATACCGCACTAGTCCCATTCCGAGTTTGTATGCCGAGAGTGGTGAACCATCTTTTTACCTCCGGCGGCAAATCCTCATGCTACGACACTTTTGCCACTTGCAAACTTTACCCGACAATCTGATGCACAACGCAGTTTTTTATCCATCCTCTTCTTCCATCCGTTTCTACAACAACAGACTGAGAGCAACTAAACCTTTTGGATATAGCTCCAAACAAATTTTGGAAACTCTAAATATACGCACACTAAATGTCTTACGTCAAGGTTTTAGTAAGACTCTTCCTTCGGCTTTGCACAAGCCGAAGATTATTTTCGATCTTTTTCATCATGACAAGAAGAACACTCCAGCTCCGATGTTGAGGGTATACTTTCAGCTAATCCTCTACAAACACCGGGTCCGTATATCTGTGTTTACCGACGGGACGAAGCAGGCTGATGGTGTCGGCTGCTCCGTGGTATTTGCCCGTAAGAACTATGGCTACCGTCTAGGTGACTTATGCAGCGTTTACACCGCTAAGTGCTACGCCATATTGCGAGCATTGCGATCAACAAAGTGCTCCCGCGGATCACATTTTCTGATTTGTTCTGATTCCCTGAGTGCCCTTCAAGCAATCCAGAATATGTATCCGGCTGATAAGTTGATCCAGTACATCCAGAAAATGCTTCTCTCAGTGCAAAGTGATGGAAAAAACATAATGTTTTGCTGATATTCCCGGGCACGTGGCTATCAGAGGAAATGAGGAAGTTGACGTTTTCGCAAAGTCGGCATGCCTTAAGATTCGCGTGGATTTCTCCACGATTCCAAAACGAGATCTCATAAATTCCATCAAGATGAGGATTCTGAATGAATGGAGCAATGAGTGGTTAGCTGTTGAAAAGAATAAGCTCCGACTCATCAAATCTTCTGTTAAGTCGTGGAGCAGTTCCTGTAGGCCAGCCCGGCGCGACGAGATTTTGCTGACCCGCCTGCGCATAGAACATTGTCCTCTCACTCATAGGTATCTCTTAATACTTGATGATGACCCCGTTTGTGAGGAGTGTAGCTGTTCGCTGACAGTGCGTCACCTACTAACTGATTGCGGAAAATACTCGAGTTTACGGAGACAAATTGATGTGGCAGCATATTTACCAACAATTCTCGGAAATGAAACGGTTAGTGTTAATAAACTATTGAATTTTATTAGTAGATCGGGGCTCCTCCCACAATTTTTCGAGGGGGGGGTTAAAAAATTGGCATTCCCTTTTCATCTTTCTTGTCTTCTTTCCTTTCATCCTTTGTTTCTGTAATTAGAAAATATAATCTTTAGAAATTACTTTCTTTTTTTGTGATATAATGTATTTGTATTCTGTTTTCTTTTCTTTTCTTTCATCTTTTTATTTAGATATTTGTTGAATTCAGGAGGGTTTTTTAGTGGGTATTGTCGAGATATTCTGCGACTCCCACACACGGGGAAGTGTCACTACGGCTCTTCTCTATGGCGCGAAACTGCATTTTTCCCTACTTACATGGACTCTAATGACCTCGATGTTGACGAGCCCTAAAGCCCCCCCAAAAAGATAATTAAAGAAGCGGGCATGGCCTTTTAAGTATCTAGCATGTGCTGGTTTTCAGGAATAAATATATAGATTCAAACGAAACAAAGATCATATTCCGCAGAAAAGACCGGGCTATTTAAATCTATCAAAACAAAAAAAAATTTCAAATTCATGTGCCTACTGTCTCTCCAATCAGTGTTCTTAGTATTATTTGATATATATGCTCGTCGTTACACATACATGGAGTTTGCAACACGCTCTTTCTTGTTCACTTACGCGTTCGTCTTTTTATTTTGTCATTTTCTTGTCGGGTAGTAATTTCTTCTTTTCCTAGTAACCAGCTATTCTCTCGTCAATCTTCATCTATCCCTCCCTCGTCTGTATGTTCAGTCATTTTTTCCTTTCGGCGAGTAATTTAATATTTTACCTGCTTCAGCATCTCTCGGCAAATAATATTAAACGTTTCACCAATTGTCGTAAAAACAGCCTTATGAATATTGCTACCGGACTTATCCTTATTTCTCCTTTACTCAATATTTTGTTTCTTTTACTCTGTTTAGCCTGTGTAACAGAACCCTTCTTTATTTCTGTTTCTCAACCTGTTCTTTCAAAATATGTACATGATAGAGCAACGATTCTCCATCTCTATTGTGGTAGTAATTGTAAGAAACGAAACATTGGAGGGGTTCCTTAAGTACCTAGAGTACTATATGCTTCGTTAATCGTGGAGACGTAAACTACAAATAATAAATTGCGTGTAATTTACTATAATATCATATACCGCTCTTATATGTAAAAGCTGACCTAGATTAAATATAGAAGGAATGAACTTACCAAGAAAAAAGGATAGTCCGCATTAGTAGAGCATCTACGGCAATGGGCAAGGTGACCAACTCTACGTCTCTGAATAGAGTTTGAGGCTAGAGCTTGACTATAGATAAATAAAATGAATAAAAAATCTCGAAATGTGCATGGACACCTGTTTGTATAGCGACTAGAACAACTTCGATTTTAGTTGTAAGATTTGGACCAATGAGCAGGTTGTAGTCTCCTTATCCTCCATTACATTATTTTGTTACATGAGGGTAATAATTGCCCAATGCCCTGTCATTACATCCATTGCGCTTCTCTTCCTTAAAATTCCAGTTTTGTATCGCTTGCGAAGGTTGCATGTCTCTTGATCGACACACTGTTGCTTACTAATTCATGTTGGAAGAGTCTCTTTTTTTAGATTGAGAGTGCTTTGCAATTGCAGAAGAAACGAGATAGTTTTATCTGCTTTTTTCCATCTCAAGTAATTTGTTGTTAGGACAAATTCGTCCTCTTAATTGACTGTCCAGTGAAGTGCGTTTTCTCTCATGTAAAGCAGTTCTTGCTCTATGCTTCTACTTTTCTCTTTAATTAGTGATATTGTTTTTGGAAGTCTTGTAGTTTGCTTTCTTTAGAAAGTACTGATGAATTTGTTGTCGAATGGGAGGGGACCAATTAATTACCTTTGTAAATGTATGTTGGTAAACAAAATTTGATAAATGATACAACTATTGCTCACATATCAAGCTGTAGTGCTCACATATCAAGCATATGTAGGCAGTTCCTAGTGAGTTTTTCTATAAGGATGTTTGATCCAAATTTTCCTTCCTTTCAAAGATTTGGTGAGAAAAATGAAATAGATTAGAACATAAAAACTGTGTGGAATACGAATTGGAACAAATCCTGTTAAATCATTTGAGAAGGTGGTATATAGGAAAAAGAATCAATATTACAGGATTTAATATGAAAGGTGCGTACATATTTCTTCCGTGTACCCTACACGTGGAGAAGATATTATATAACTTTCGGTCAGATGAAAATGGCGACGGGCGGAATCGAACACGGGACTCCTGCTTTGATCGCAGGGGTGTTAACTACTACACCACCCGTTCACCTTCCACAACTGTACACCAGTTCCACCCAGACCTACACCCCGGAAGACCTGAGACACATCCCTATACAGGAAATAAGTAAACCAGGCGGTACCCAGTGCTGTGGGTTGAAATATGTACGTAACGAACCTTAACACCTAGGTACGTGTGAAAACTGTAATAAAGTGCCTACATCATGTCCATGAACAGCTGAGTAGAGACTACATCCAGATTCGCTGAACTTCCAAAGTCTTCTCCAACCCATCTTCATCACATGCTGAGGTTGAGAACGCTAATTCTTAGTGCTACTTGAGATAGTATGACAACCCTGCGAAGGAGTGTTCCCTGAAGATGAACTGATTCGATTCTTTCGCCAAGCCAACCTCAAACCTGATATCTAATATCTCACACAAATGTCCAGCTCTAGTTTGGGACAAGATACTTTTGGATATGGGGTTGTGTGGACAACTGTTTGCTTTGGCAAGAAACTTGCATCACCATAGGAAAGTTTCAAATTGATATTCTTCCTGTACCTCAAAGACTACAAATTATTATACCCGTTTTCATATGCACGGCCTCAGAGTGTAATGGTCAGATATTGGTTTATATAATAAAAATTATTATTGTTGTTCTTAAGACAAAGACATGGTCATGATGATTGTAAAACAACCATGAAAAGAATCCCCCTTCTATCAATGTCCCATTGTCTAATGTTGTTCCCGTATTGGACAGTGAACTTGACGGAAAGTTCCCGCTCACATACCTCCAGAAGACAATACTTAAGAGGATTAAGAACTACTAAGTGCCACCTTCTGAACACATTGTCGTTCCTTGTCGCGAAAAGGGAGCGAAGACCAAATTGTGATTTAATATTTAATACGAGTTTAATTATTATATCAATGAAGCTTATTAATGTTGTTAACAAATGTGATTAATATTTTTTCAACATTGGTGAAGAAAAAATTGGAAAACACATGTGATCGTGTACATCGATGATCGTCATTTCTATCTGGAGCGGCAGATAGCATACGCTTGAGTAATTTCTTATATATTTTCCTAGTGGACAACTATATAAAGAGAGAATCGGAAATGGGTCGTCGTATCTAAACATTGACCATGTGTAGGAGATGACAGCCGACGCGCCGTGAGAAGCGTTACTAGGTATAAGCAATTTGTCAACAATGCAAGTGTATCTCGGTTTTCGTCATCGCGGCCATACCCCATCAACGGTGACGCTCACAATACAAGGACCATAATTTGAGTTGTGGATTTCTGGTCACGCCTTAAACGGTCATCCAAGAGTAAGTATGCCGCTTTGGCGACAAAAAATTAAACATTTTAAAATGTTTCAAAATAAGTCTGTTTCTCGATATTTATAATACAACGGGAATTGTGAAATTGAAATACTACTTTAATATTTGCTTCAGTAAGTGGTTTTGTTACCTCTCTAAATGTTGGTTCATATAGATATGCCACAGCATCTTCTTGGAGAGATGAATGAAATTTACTGAAGATTAATTGAGGTTCCAAAGTACGAGTAACATTCCATACATAGGTAAAGTGATCTAATATTTCCTTACGTAAGCGAAAATTTACAGCTTTAGATTTTAAAAATCCTTCCAATTGCCAGACGTTTTCTTTAAACATTGTGTAATATATTCCAAGTCCAGTTGACGTGCTACTGCACCTCACCATCATATATGCAACTATGCCATAACCTAAAATCAACAAAAACGTTTTCAATATTTTATTTTACTAAATAGAAATAAATAATAATAAATAGATTGAAATATTACCACACAGAAATGTTGCAACAAAATAAGTAATCTCGTCCTTAGTTACGGGCAATATATCTCCAGGTAAAACATTAAAATCCAATGTAACTGTCCAGTACACTGCCATTATGTGAACATGAAATATGGATTGTGCAATGTTTGTATTGAACTTTTTTGTTTTGAACCATACATTTGGTTTAAAAAGTAATCTGTATTCTGCTCCTTTTTTGTGTAATATCGTTGAAGTTAATATTACCAAAATTGTCGCCGAAAGATTCATAATTATAAAGGTAATGTACATGAAAAGGATATCTCTGCAAAGTTCACATGAAGACGGTTAATATCCTAAATGCATATATTATTCTACCTCAATATTTTATCACAATTCACAACACTTACGTTAAGATTTCTTCATGTCTCTTTCTTTTATCCAAAACTCTGAATTCTTCATTGGATAGCACATGGTACAACAATAAAAGTTTGGGGTAGAAGGCAAATAAGGACGGCGTAGTTATCCTATATTGCCACGAATTAATTATCACTTTGACACGTTTTTTACATTTATTCAAACAATTTCAAGAGTATATTTACTTTCGGAATCCATCGTCGTCTTGAATATCTTCTTCATATGACAGTACATCAAAAGGAAATAGGCTTATTAAATCTACAATAAAATTGTGAGTAATGTAGTTTTGGAATGTTGCTCTTGGGTGAGTAACTAGTACTCCATCGTTTTTAAAATAGCACACATGACATGCTATATACCTAAAAAATGAAAATGTAATTTTAGAAAAATTAGCCACAAATGATTCCACATGTAAAATTACAATAAGACTTGATAACTACAGAAACATGGTTCATAGGATATTGTGTTTTTGTATTACTATTAGCATTGTGGTCATATTTGTACGCACTTATTGCAGTATTAACGTACAAAATTAATAAAAGGTGAGAAATGTATTCAATGGAAGATAAAGTCGACAATTGCATGAAAAATACGGCATTTTGTGGTAAAAAATTTTCCTTTGGCATATCTGATCTTGAATTTGTTCACCATTCAGGGACGTTTTCCAATTTACCCAAATCAGCATCAGAAGAGATCTTAGTGCCATTTACTCATGGTTTCATTACATCAAGAGTATATGAGAAGTCAAAATCTCATTTCAATATCTTCTATTTCTCATTGTCAGTTTTGTTCTTGGATTCAGGTCTCACAGTCGTGGAAAGTGTCACTGATAAATCATTTGGCATATCTCGGAACATCAACGTACACGCACGGGTGTATGAGGAAAAACTTTGAACGGGTTCCATTCACCTTAAATTATTCAGAAAAGATTTCTCGCCTGAAAACATTCAAGATTCTGTGTTTGAAATTGGCAAGTCTGCTCATTGGAATCCATGCAAGGTGTTTTCTCACACAACACGAGAAAGTTTTCCAGATGTTCCAAGTGTTTTATCAGCAGGACAAGGAAAAAGCATTAAATGCTTAATGGAACTTAACACGCATCGCTGTTACGTTAACTTTGATCAAGACACGGTTTTTCTTTAACAACACTGATTTCAAAAGGACGAAGCGTCTTTCTATTACATTCGGAAGGTAAGTAGAGAGCAACATGCATGCAACAATTGTGTAACTTTCACATTTCCAGGAGCAACATTTACAGATACAAACCAAATAGACTTAATTTTGGTGTGGCGTCGTGTCACCATGCTGGCAAACGTATGTGTCAAAATGACACGGGGTTGAGTCGTTGAGGTCCAGAGATGTGTGTTGTGACAGCAGCTTGTACCTGATCACGCAGTGACTTCAGATTAGATGGTGTGGATAGGGTCTTAATTGTACCCTTCATAGAAAGAACTCCACAAATTCTCAATCTGGAAAGAGATGTGGTTGGTCATGGCAAAGTCAAGGCACGCTCAGGGAGCGGGTGTTACGAGGATGCAAATCATCCTGTTGACATGGCTCTGGCGTATATGTTTACGAACGGTAGCGGTGGTGGCTGTATGACTTCCTCCGCGCGGTGTGCGACCTTTATGAACTGTATTGGTGGCAGGGCACCATACAATATCACACCCCAAACTTCCACTCCAGGATGTCGGGACGTGACATGAGGACCACAAACAAAGGATTCTGGCGCCTCCATCGTTGACTCGGGACGCGGACCTGGTGGTCGATGCCACCAAGACCGAATCTTGAGTTAAAAAGAACCAAACTTATAGAGATGACGTTGAAACGAGATACTGACTTTTTCTTTACTGTTGATGTACTGATTCCGACACGACACCAAGATTCCTTCTGTAGCTATGTATTTAAATAACTTTTTAGTAAATTTTGGAAAAATCCCCTGGGAGTGAACAAATTCGTATGTCCTGCTGTAGTATTGCGTAAATCAAAAAGCGTCTGGAATAATGGCGTTATTGTCGTAAATACGTTTAAAACTTATGAGTAAGTTACGTGTACAACGCCAATACAACTCGTCTAACGACAGTCATAGAGCAGTTCCACTTTCGGTGCCACGAAGGCTCTGTCATGTGTCGTCGTGAGTTAACTTCAACGACGCGTCGCGCTGTTGGTAACTCATCGGACCAATTATAGCACGCCAAGGTTGGGTTCTGGCATAGGTATCTTTAGTACATGGAATATGCCCCTTGTCCCTAACCGGGTCGCGGCATGTGTATTCCCTTAGGCATGGACGCTACGAACGACAAACGATGGATGTACACAGCCTTTGACAAACACTACAAATGATTCACAAGTTACGAGTATCAAGGAGCGGGACAAAGACCGTTGTAGACACACCTTAATACGGAGAAAGCAACCTGAATCATAATTGTACCAGCAGTCAGATTTTCAAGCAACAACCTCATTATACGCTTGCCGTACCACTTCGATTTCCTTGGAAGTCTCGTAAAAGGCGAACGAAATATGTTAAATACGACGCACTGCTGTAAATATACTGAAGATGGCATAACTTCTTTCGCAGACAATATTTCCTCAGGAAATTACATTGATCAGTCTGAACTTCCGGTATCTTTCGTTTCTTCTTGACATTTCTGTATACTCAATATTGGCGCCATACGTTGGTTATAAGTGAGGAGAAGCAATTTTATTGTAATACCAAATGACTTCAATTTCTAAACTGATATCTTATGACGACCTGATTTTCAAAAAAAAAAGCTGCTCTTCATAGAACTAAAATAGTTCTCACTCAAATCATCATCATCTACTCAACAATCACATCACTTATCTGCCACTTTTTCAATTGTATTTAATGTTGCTGTGGAGACTCCAGTCGAACATTACATTAAAGCCACGGAGAGGTGGGAAGTAGGTCAGTGGGTTATGACAGGAACATATATGGAAGTCAAACTGACCTCGGAGCAGAGGGAACTTTGTGAGAGGTGCATGTAACTAGTAGATTTCTAAGAGTTGCATGTGTAACAACTCAAGTATATTTCGGTCACAATACGTACCGATTACACTCCCCAAAATGGTCACGCCTTAAGCCGCCCTCGTGCGCTATTATCGTATGCTATTATTACAACAAACACACTCCATCTTGTCCTGTGTTGACATCACGGCCACGGCCCCCTGCATAAGAGCCAAGGCCTACGAATGTCAAAGAATAACGAGCGAACAAGGAATCTACAAACGATGAGTCAATGAACGTAATGTCCACAAGTAGTTACAACGTAATCAACATGACGCAATTACGTTACACGTCGTAATTACATGATAGTACATCATGGCATCATTCACATGACGTTTCCGCTATCATCCAACAAGATCTAATATGCATATCAACGTTCACTTGTCGCCGCTTCAAGTCATTACCAGGATACCGAATAACATATATAATTGCTATCAGCTCGCACGAGTCCAGACGTCTCGCCTGCGCTCGTTGACTTGAATTAATTACGAAGTAATCCTGCCGCTCAAAAGCCACTTTTGATGAGCCCTCTACTTCCAATTACATTCTGAACTAATCGCTGCACGCAAACTTCATCTCGCCGAAATATTCTGAACCCGACGAGATTTCCCGGCACGGCACTTCCCACGACTTGGAGCCCGCCGAAGATCCAAGCCGTCGCAGGACGCGACGACGCTTGCTCAAGTTACCCGGACCAGCCACGATTGGAATCCTACTTCCTGCGGAGATTTCCACGCTACTCTACCTTTCCAGAGGGTCCGAGGTCCACGCTACAAGTTACGCACCAAAAAGCAAGTCTGACGGATACCACGTCTGTCACACGGCCTTTAATAGCCGTAGATTCATATTTTTATTGCTTACTTTGTTCTAACTATTTGTTCCTGTGTTAACTGCTTACCTAACTTCAAGCTTATTCATTCACCATGAATAAAAGCTAGACAACGCAAATAAAAGCATTCTGAGATTGAATACAATTTATTTATTTGGCTGAACGAAAGGGAATATTTGAACGGAGTCGCATCAAATATTCGCCTCGCGGGACGCCACACATGTTTGTGGCACCCCGGCGACCTTCCCTCAGTCCACTGAGCGACCACCGCCAGCTAGACCATCATTAGTCCTACGTCACGTCCTCAGCTCATATTTCTACCAAGGTAGCCGCCCTGCGGACATCAGCCGCCATGAGAGAATGAGTATGGCTGATCACTATGAAGGAGTTTCAGTGGAACACGTCCGTCCGATATCAACCTTAAGAAGTGACTCCATTTTGTAATTCATTAAATAAATTAAGTAACTAAGTCCATGTTCTGCCATCTGCATCTTCTATTTAGCTAAACAGTTTGCCAAGCTTCCATTTATGCGCCCTAGATTCTCTTGCCATTTAGCAGTTTGGTTGCACTTCGATGTCTGGGTTAGTATTGCATAACACCGGTTTTCTCTGCGTTCAGGCCGGTGCATCGCCAGTAACATCTTCAGCTACATGACTGAGAAGTATCAGCATACAGTTCGCGACGGCGTGACGCAGCATTCGCAATCTTCAATTTAGATGCGTAGCATGTAAGCATCCACGAATTAGCTCAAATGCTTAATTCTAAATTGAAACAATCTCCTTGATAAAATCAGTTTTTTAAAATTTTTTTAATGTGATAATTTTATTTCAGCATTTTACAAAAATATTGAGACGGAAGTCATTATTGCCAATCAAGATTCTCAGGAACGCAAAATACACACGTTACAATATTTCTTGTACTTTGCATTTTGCATCTATCTTAGCCATGTTTCAATAAACCATTCCTCTCCAAAGGGGAGTGAAATAGCAACACGTAAATAAGGAAACTTCTGGACTAATAACATCACATAAGAGTTATTTTGGTAATTAATTACCATATATTGATCTGATACATCGCTACAGAATATTAATTGGGTTATCCGGGATCTTTTTAGACGGGTGGAATAATCCGACTACGGGTTTGTGATCCGTTATCAAATTTATTTTCATATAAGTAATATTTGAACTTGCGTTGTCCGAATATTATTCTCAGCGTCTCCTCTATTTAGGAATATTTGTGTCGGTGTTTGTTGAGTGTCTTAGGTGCAAAAATCTATAGTTTTCCTTTCCGAAACTATCCATCTGTGGAAGTACTGCCCCCACCCCATAGTCGGAGGCATCTGTTGCCAACCTGTTGGGGTCGAAATGCGCCAACCTTGTTGATTCTACCAGCTGCTGTTTGATGCTACCAAAGGTATGCTGACACTGATGACACAAATGAGGGTGAGCTCCTTCCGTCGCAGGGTGTTCAACGAGGCTGCTAATGAGAAAAAGTTATAAATAAATCTAGCGCAATAACTAGCTTTCCCCACAAACGATTGCAGTTGCTTCAAGTTTTGTAGAGTTGGTTGCTGTACTATGGCTTCTACGATGTTCGCAATAGGCTGAACTCCATTGTTATGTATTACATGACCCAAATATTGATATATGGTTTTAAAAAATCCACTTCTGCAATTTTGCTCTAAAACACTCTTCCTTGCTAACAGCAACTCTTGACCCTGTCATCTCAATATCATCCAGATGTCACACATCCAAGAATCCGCGCAACAACCTGCTCTACATACCTTTGAAAAATTGCTCCCGCTGAGGCCACCCCAAATGGTAGACGCTGGTACTGAAGCAGTCCCAGTGGTGTTTTTTTTGTGAGAAATTTTCTTGATTCCTTATCTAATGGTAACTATAAATAAGCATCTTTCAAGTCAACCTTGGAAAAATATTGCCCTCCTGACAACTATTGATATATAGGGTCTAGGTATAGGGTATGTGTCGATCTCTAGTTGCCTATTGCCAGTTGATTTAAAAGCTCCACACAATCTCTCCCCGCCATCACTTTTCTTGACTGTAACTAACGGCGGCGTCCAGTCGTTGGTGTTGACCGGCTTTATCATTCTTTGTCAACCAACCTCTGGAGTTCCTCTTTCATCTTATCCCGCATGGAAAAAATACTTGCCTCACCTTAAAAAAAACTTGAGACGCCCTCCTTTCCTTAGCTGTATGTGCGCTTTGCAATTTTTTGTCAATCCTCTATCATTGGCGAATACTTCTGAAAAACATGTTTAACTCTCAATTAGCTTATTCGATACTTCTTTCGACACAAGATTAACCTGATCCTGGATTTGAAACCTATATTGAAGGAACGTGTCCAGTCCCATAATATTTCAAGTACATATCTGTTTACTACCACAACTGACAGTTTGCGTACTACCCCTTTGTATACTGCTGCTATCTGGAGAGATACTTAATAAAAATCCGTTGTCTGTCGAAGGTGCACAACTTCACTGATGCTGTATACACTTTTTGTGCTCCTATCTTGCGGTAGATACACAAAATTATGAGAGTTGTCGGAGACTTCGTGTTCAATTGAAATTCATCTTGTTGGTTCAGATCTAAAACCAACATTTTTTTCGCATCCTATATGTTTAAAAATGTATTGATATTAAATTAGTTTATTATCCTCCAAGTGGTCATACGAAGTTTGTATCTGCTTTTTTGACAATAAAGTTTATTATTTATTATAATATCTCGTTACATTTTTCCTTGTCTGATGATCATGTTTCCNTAACTGCTTTTTTGACAATAAAGTTTATTATTTATTATAATATCTCGTTACATTTTTCCTTGTCTGATGATCATGTTTCGCACTATCACCTGCCGCGCGTCACACTGATCATATATGTCCTATTTTGTTGCATCGGAAACATCTTGAAACACGGCAAAACCCGTGAACCTTCTTGAATCTTTAAAAATATCGAAAACACCTTCCAAGGAATCGCAAAGACGTAAAAAGAACGTCTCTGTACTTTCTTCCTCCAAGTCAGAATGCGTAATTTCCGACGGTGACCCGGAAATGCACATTCACGAACCTGACCCCGGAGGCTCCAAACAGTAATGGCTTCCATACTTCAGTGGAACCTTAATGGCTATAGAACTCAACGTGAAGAGTTACAACTCTTAGCGCGCCGTAATCCGATATGTATCTGCCTACAAGAGACACACCTTTCACCAGAACATTCACCCTCTCTGCGAGGATACAGCATCTTCAGATATGACGACACCACGGAAGATCGACCAAGAGCAGTTGCCGTGTTTGTTAGAAATACTATCCTCTGCTCACCTGTTCTCCTACAAACCCAGATCCAGGCTATAGCAGTCAAAATTCATAGTGAGCCATCTATGACCTTGTGTTCTATATATCTTCNAGATTCTTCGGAGACCTCCCTCAGAGATTTAATTCATCAGCTCCCTCGACCATTCCTCCTCCTTGGAGATTTCAACGCCCACAGTGTACTGTGGGGCTCGTCGAGCGATTGCCCCAGGGGCCGACTGCTGAATTGTCTCTTTGAGGGAGGAGATTTATGCTTAATGAACACCGGGGAGATGACCCACTTCGCATTTGGCACGGGGTCATGGACTGCTATAGACCTATCGGTTTGCTCTCCTGAAGTTGCTGATATGTTTCAATGGAAACTAGAAGATGATCTG
>NNCF01129087.1:387998-404111 GCA_002313205.1 Laupala kohalensis | reverse complement strand
TTTTGCTGAAATTTTTGAATCCGCCTCTGCCTTAGGGCCCTTGATCGGAATTGATGGGATGGTCCCTTGCTTGCTTCCGGAGAGTAAATTATTTTTGTTTTCCTCCACGTGGTCATACGCAGTTTGTACTGTTTTTTGACAATAAATTTATTATTATCATGTCTCCGCCTGAAACAAAAGACTAAGACGAAGCAGCAGAATCACGGTTCATTTGAATCAGTAGTTTCAGCGCATATTACTCTTTCTCTCATCTCCCTCACATAGCTTAAAACTGAACTAGGGATCGCACTACAGATACTATTGTTCCTCATTATCGCAATGGCTAAATCTACGTTAATGTGATAATTTTGAAATACACCAGCTTGGATTAAAGTTCGTTTTTGATCTGTTTTCGGGCATGTTTGTAAAATGTGAATCCAATCTTCATTTTGTTCACAGCAAAGTGGGAAAATAGAGTCTCGAACCCCCTTCAGTTTTCTTTATTTCCACCCTCCTACGCGAAACCATCCGTAACCCGATCGTTCTTTTGATTTGAGACAGTCAATATATGGTTTTCTACCCCATTGTCCAGCTATTAAGGTTTGCAAGATAAGTGATCTCTTTTCAAGTCTGTTAGTTTCTATTTCACAACTGTATAAGTCTTGGAGTTTTCTCTTAATATCTTTTAACGACGGACTATTCTGACTCACACGGGTGATTCCTGCTTTATGAATTAAATTTTTAATTTGCCTGTCCCATTGTCCTTCTGTATTACAATGGTGTATTACAAGACTGAGTTACAGGTGGTTTCCTGGTGCCTGTCCTTATCGAAAGCCAATATTTAATTTCTAATAATTGGAGAGCTAGTTCAATGGGAAGCAACCCAAATTCCCATAAAATGCCACTGTTTGCTGTGCATTGAGCAATGCCCGTTAACTTTTTAAGATATTTCGTTTGAAGCGAGTTTAAAATATCGTTAATCCGCGCACCCCATATTTCCGCTCCGTACGCAATTCCCGGGATGAGTAGAGACTGAAACATTTTATCCATGAGTCTTGGTGCAATTTCAGGAATTGTAATTTTTGATTTTGTTATTGTACTTAAAATGTATTTGCCTTTTCGTCGAGCTTTCTCCGTATGTCTCGTCCAAGTTACGTTCATGCAGATGGTTACTCCTAAATATATGTATTCTTTAACGTTTTCCAGCGTTTCTCGTTTATACGACCAAATTTCATTCTTACTGTAGACCCACCCATTTTTAAATGTCATGGTTTATGTCTTACTAACGTTAACTTTTAGTTTTGTTTCTTCGCAGAAAATTTCTAATTCATCTAAACTTCTTTGTAAACCTGCTTGTGTTTTTGAGAAAATAATCAAGTCGTCGGCAAAAAGGAGTGCTGGTATTGAAATATTTTCATCTCCGATCCTGGGTGCATCTGCATTTACCGTGGTTAATCTATCTACAAGTCCATCTATGAATAGTATGTAGAGAAGTGGGGAAAGAACGCAACCTTGCTTTACACCTCTTTCCACAGAGAATGTATCTGTTACGCAGTCTAATTCTAATCTCACGTATGCCGTGTCTGATTTATACATCCCTTGAAGCATTTTTAGGAATTTTTAGGAGATTCCTTTACTTTCTAGAATATACCATAGTTTCTCCCTATTAACGGTATCGAATTCTTTTTCAAAATCCACAAATCACAAACTAGCTTACCTCTTTTCACGGAAGTTGCCTTTTCCGCCATTGTGGTAGTTATAAAAATGTTGTCTACTGTACTACAGTTATTTCTGAATCCTGCTTGCAATACTGTCACTTTTCCTTCTTTTTCCATTTATTTGTTAAATAAAGAATTTTGCAAAATATCTTAGCTATTGCATTAATTAAAGAAATACCTCTACAGTTATTAGGCTCGTTAACGTCACCTTTGTTTTTATAAATTGGACAAATTATTGATGTATTCCAAATTTCAGGAAACGTGGATGTATCGTATAAAGAATTGAGCAAATCCACGAGAATTGGGGCAATACTATAATTTATTTCCTTTAAAAATTCCACTGGAATACCATCAGAACCTGTTGCATTACCAGACGTCAAATTCCGAACCACATCTTTTATTTCATCGATATTTATTTCGCGGTCTAAATCTGTCACTATTATTTTGTGTTTGATTACGTGGCCCGTCCAGTGTATACACTGATTCTTGGAAAGAAGTTGAACGAAGTGCATTTCCCAAATTTTCACCTCTGTACTGTTCGTGCAACTATATCTACATCGTAATTTATTTATAGTATCCCAAATATTTGCAACATTTTTTCTGTAAATTGCTTGCAATTCTTTCCGCTTCCAAATTCTGCCATTGTTGCTTAGCTGCGTTAATTATTCTTTTATAGTTTTTTCTCAAGTGTACGTATTTTTGTCGTAAGCTTTCTCCTCCCCACCAAATGTAGAATTTTAATGCTTTTTCAGCATCTTTTTTCGCCTGTCTACAATCCATGTTGAACCATACCGCTTCTCGAGTGTTGTGTTTTTTCTGTGTGTGTACACGCATGTGTGAACCCACTTTCTGTAGAGTGTTTCGTAAAGATTCAGTCGCGGCATTAAGCTGTCAAAACTGCACCCTATTTAGAATATCTGCATGCAAGTTTCCGCGATCCCTTTCAAAGTCCGCTGCAAATTCTAAGCTTTTTTCATGGTTCCATTTAACTATCTATTTTTGACAATCTCTTTGACTGTTGTAGTACTCGTAAACAATTTTTATATTTTAAGGTTAAATAAAGTGACATGTGATGGGATTCTATTCTTTGACCTACACGAAATATATCTATCCACTGTATAGTTTTAGGACACGCCAAACCATAATCAATTACGCTCTCTCCATTTTTATTAATATACGTGAAACTGCCGCATGCGTCATCACCATAAGAACCATTCAGAATATCTAAATTATGTAAATAGCATAGATCTAGTAATTTGTTTCCCTCCCAATTGCTCACTTTATCATTACTTTTCCTAATTATATTATTAATAGCATGAAGATTTTCGTTCACAGGCGCGTCTGGTATTCTTTCACCTATTCTTGAATTAAAATCTCCCATTAATAAAAGTCCTGAATTAAGATTCCTATTTTTCAGCATATTTAATATATAGTCTAACTCTTCATAAAAGGAACTATTATGGTACACGGATCGTTGTGGGTGTCTATAAATAATTAAAATTAATATCTCCATACCCGTGCATTCTAGTTTAACGCATATGGAACTTTGCAAATTTATATTTATTTCTCGGAAACTACAATTCGTAGAATTATTGCAATACGTTATGGCACCACCTGGGTTTCTTCCACGCAATCCTTTTCTTTTCAAATGTTTCGTAAAAAATGTATATCCATTTAAATTAACTGAATCTCCGTCTTTAAACCACGTCTCAAGTAATCCAATTACAGAGAATTTTTCAAGGAACTCACGAAAACGTCCCTGAGTCAGTTTCCTCGTCAATCCTTCAACGTTCCAAAACAATACATCTAATACATGCCCTTTGTTCTACTGACCTGTCGCGGAAGTACCTTGCTAAACTGCAAGTGCCACCGACCTCGTCATCCGTCCTTGCGGTGGGGGAGGTACGTACGGCGGTCGGTTGGAAGCCGACAGACGTGGTGCACTTTCCGCATACCTCGATGATGTCGCGCTGGCGCTGGCTTGCCCTCGAACACCGCGCGCTGCTGAGGTGTCGACATCGGGGGTGAGTGACGTTGCTGTATCGGCGGTCGCACCGGCGATGTTGACGCGTCACCAACTGGGGCTGGGGTGTCTCCCTGACTCGCTTTCTTCAGGGCCTCTAGCGTGTAGCGCTTCCCATCCACCACAAGATTATCAAAACGCAAAGACGCCCTGAGCCCTTTGCTCCTAGCATCCTGCAAAAAATGCCCGAACTCTTTGCGTGTCTGTCGTATAGCGAAGGAGAAGACCTTCGCGACGCGAACACCGCGGAGAGATTCCTCGGTCACCTCACGCAAATAATGGGAAGCTCCAATTAAGAGTTCCTCTCTCTTATTATAAGAGGCCAATTTCACCACTATTGGCCTCTTTCCTATCCTGTGGCCCACACGGTGTGCGCGCTCTATGTCGCATTCAGCGAGCACCACTCCTGCCTGGGCGGCGACGTCTCGGTCGAACCGCTCCGAGTCCCTCCATGTTTCACCCGGTTGTACGTCCAAGCCAAATACAAGAAGGTTTTTCCTTCGTGACTGGTTTTCCAGGTAGTCAATCTTTCGATACAGTTTTATTCTCTGTCTCGAGAGACGCAACCTGGTGCTCCAGACACTCCACTTTCTGCATATAACCCTGCCAGACAGCGGAGTGCACGGCCAGACTCTCAAGAATTTCCTTCTGTCCGGCTCGAAGTTCCTCCAGAGCGGTGTCAATGTTAGTGGGGTCAGGGTTGGATTCTATTCCACCTATAACTAAAAGAATACATATTAGTGCCGCACTAATTAGACATGTTAAATTTAAGGAATGGGCAATTAATGCACCCAGTACCCGTTGTCGTCTCACACATTCAATAGCAGCTCGCCACTGCTCAATCGAAATCATCTCTACAAATTACAAATAATAATAAAATGGGTCCTTATCTTTAGAATATTTCTACGTTCTGGAATACGCAGGAAATTCACTAAATGATCACAATTCGCACTTCACTTTCCTGCGGCACCCTCAGTTATACGGCTCAGCGGAGCTACGACACGCACGTCCTTTCACTTCGGTGTCTCAGACAAAACTCATGTGTCTAGCATGTATCCGAACTTGTTAGGAAGAAAAAGTATCTTGGCTAGTGATTTCTTCTGACAACAAAAGTACGAGTGATTTCATGCGTTAAAGTGTCAATGTGCGTCATGTAATTGCATAACGTATAACATTTAAACTCTTATATAAATATGTACACTCCATCATGTTAGTGAACCTGTTAATAAGAGAATTCATTTTCAATTCCCCGATTCTTTTCTAGCAGTTATTGTAGATTCACAAGTACCTGCTACGTATAGAATTTAATCTTTTTGAAGATCCTTTATTTTCCGCCAAACATGATATTATTATATAGTTTCGTTCAGGTGACAACCAATTTTAAGTACACCAATGCATAGTCTACAAGGTTACTAAAAAATAACGCTACATCCAGAAGAACGAGGCAGATTGCAAACAATTTTGGAAAGCAGATACAGAATGCCGCACATACAAAATTAATAAACATAATTTCTGGGAGCAATATTTTCTGAGAAACAAAACCAAAAGGGTAATTTTGGTATGGCGTCGTGTAACGATGCTGGCGAACGCGTGCATCTAAATATCACGGTATGGATTCGTGGAGGTCCGGAAAGGTGTTCTGTGACAACATCCTGCTCCTCAATGTGCAGTTCTTTCAGAATTGGTGGTAGGGATGGGGTCCTAATCGCTGGCGACATCGAAAAAGTTGATTTATGGCTAATGGGATTCACCTCGAGAACTATTAGAAATGAATGTCGTTACGTCCTGGAATTTTCAATCCGTCATTTTGAAAAACGAATGAGAAAATGTAATGTGACATATGTCGCTGGTAATTAAAAGAATTGCCATAAATGTCAGTCAATTTCTCCTTTACGGTATAATAACCCAGTACCGCCGAACGGGTAGGCAGTGTGTGGAGGCAATTTGCCCCGGTCGCCGTGAAAATGGGTCTTTAGGGGAGCCTGCAAAGGTACATAAAAATCAATCATTTCATACCACATGAATAAAGGTCGAACTGTAGTCACTTGAAAAATTTAACAAATTTATAATCTTTTCGGCTCAGAAACATCCAATAAGTTAGCATTGCCATTGTAATCTAACCAATATTAACCATACACTAATTCAAGGTTTTTCAGATACGTTTTAAGTGCCCTAATGAGGATATTAAGACTATTTTCTATGAAAAATTGAGCTTATGTTGAGTATAGGAAATATCGCCAAGTATGAAACACAAGCTAATAATGAGAAACTCCTTGACTTGATTTAACAGTAATTAAAGGCTAATTAAAAACTTTGTAAAATATTTTTTTAAAGAATGTCACTTAATATTTAACCGCTGAAAAATCAAAAAGTGTCTAATTCGTATCTCTTGAGCTAGTATCGCCGGGTGAACACAAATTCAGCAAAAGCCCAAGTATGCATTCAACGAAACCCGGAAAACTGCTGTGTTGGTCGAGGATGATAGGGAGGATGCGAGAAGACCGGAGAAGATTCCCCGGAATATGTGAGAACTAAAAGTATAATTTATATTTCCTCCCTGGTTCTTTTTTTCTCTCCCCCACGCCTAGTTTTACGTTACGACAATGTCAGTACATCACTTTTCTCCCGACCAGTGTATGGTGTAGCCGGAGCGTTTTTCGAGTCAAAACGACCCGGAATACGACAATGTCAAATACAGCGCGCAGTGACGAAAGGAGCATAAGAAAAGTTATTATGTCTTGTGATCACAAAAATGGAAAGGCTGTACAAACACTTACGTGCCCATATTTAGCACATTTTACTGCACAAACATCGATCTAAATAAGAAAAATGCTATTTTCTCGTATTTTCGCAAAATTGCCTTAAACGAAGAATTGCGAAAAAGGTCTCAATTTTGGAAGCTCATATCGGTTTCTGTGCATCTGACGAATTAATTTCTTATGACTAAATTTGTTGCAATCTAATCTTTTGATATATTGCGTAGTTTTTGAGATATTTACAAAAAAACTCATCTTGCGGTCCATTTTGAACCCCACCCAGTCCCAACGTGTCCGATTTTCTTTCCCATTAAAGTGACCCCTAAACCTAACTTTCTGCCAAGTTTCGTATCTGTATGATTTTTGTCCAGTTATCTTTATTTAATGGCGTATGTCAACACAAAACACAAAAAAATCTGCAAGAAGACACCAACTCGAAGCAGCAAGCAGGAGCCTCCTAGGAACAGTTTTTTACAAGAGTGAGTAGAAGAAGAATCAATAAAGAACACTACTTATTGTTTGGAGAAGAATTAATCTGATTGGAGCTTCTAAAAATAAGATTTCATTGTCGTGAAGTTTTTAGAGCTATATCAATAATGAGTTTAAATTAAGAAGCAAATTCACACCATTCAATAATGCAAATTTTAATAAGTTGTTTCAATATGGAAAGATGACCTAAAAACGAATTCAATATGAAACAATATGTATTTTTTCTCGCCTCCTTGCTTCTCGTAAAAAGGCAGCCTACACAATGAAGGTTGGTCTTTCTGTTCTCTTTTGTCGAGGAAGCCCGGTGATAGAATTCTCAACTATTTATTTTCAACTGTTTCTTTGGAAGAGTGAGCTTAGGTCTAGTCACTGATGCACTCTGGTGGTGTAATTTGAAACTACTCCACTGCGACGGCGACATGCCGCGTCCTGGACGTGTCAACGTCGCGGTTCCTCACCGCATACTAAATTATATTATATATCTTTTAAGCGGCAATCTCAATTTTGCAGAACTGCGCACGCGCAAGACACCTGTAAGCAAGAGTTGACTGCTCGTCCCAGGTGTTCATTAATCCGTTACCTGCACAATCGTTTCAAGCGTTTATTTGTTTTTTTCGAAACAGTGTGTAAGGTCAGTTATGATCGATAGGAAATATTTTGTTGCTTGGAGAACACGGTTTCTAATAGCAATTATGACATATGGTTTATTTATTATTTATTAAATAAATATGACATGGTAAAGAAGGGAGAAGTATAATGTATTTGGATGCAACTTGGATTCACCCCAGAGTTCAGTGAAGAAACGCTGGAAGAGTTCTGAAGTATGTGGTGGAAGTAAAGACAACAGTGCTGGCGAACGACTTATTATAGCCCAGGCAAGTTGGCAGGGAGGGATTTTTTATTCTCGACCGTTTCGAACGATCTTGGGCTTATATGAAAGGTCTGTCATTCTTTAATTTTGCTCAGTCAATTCTATACATTTCTCACACTTGGTTTTTAGCAGTTAATGAAAATACATTCTACATTTTCGGCTTAGTATAATAATAATGCGTTCCATTATTCCTAAGAGGAACATAGGGAATCAACAATTGCCTTCCAGAGAACTCTGTTGCTTGCATCAACTTTCATTAATTTAATAGTTTTTCCATATTATTTTGCAACTGATCTTCTCTATGTGTTGCGTGGTCTTCCACTTGGTCTGAATCCTTGCGGTTTCCATTCCAAAGCATTGGGGGAGATTTCATCCGACCCTTTTCTCAGGGTATGTCCAATCCAGTTGAATTTCCTTCTTTTGATTTCCGTGTTCACATCCATTTGTTTTGTTTTTCTCCACAGTCCTTCATTGCTGATTGTGTTGGGCCACCAGATTTTCAAAATGTACCTTTAGCATCTATCAATGAATGTCTGTAATTTCGTTTTGATTTCACTGAAACCATCCACGTTTCACACACATAAAGAAGGACAGTTTTAATAAATAAAATGTACCTTGACTCCTTTTCCCTTGTCTAGTACGTGTTTATCATTTAATTTCCACAATATTCCTCTACTTCTCTCGCGGATAGTGTTTCTCATTACCTCATCCATCACCAGTATGAAAAGAAGAGGAGATCACAAACATCACTGCTTTACTTCAGACACTGTCTCAAAGGGTACCGTTGTGAGGAACTTGACATCAAAAATGTAGATAGCACGCTTTTACGATGTTAATGATATTAATTGGCACTCCTCTCTACTTTAAGATTCTCCAGATTCCCTCTAGTTTAACAGAGTCAAATGCTTTTTCAAAATCTATAAACAGGGCGTAAAGTGGAGACCTCCATTCCAGGGACTGTTCAACAATAATTCAAAGTGAGCATATCTGATCTATACACGATCTATTGGCTCCAAATCCAACTTATTCTTTGCGGATATTTTTATCTACAGCTGCTGATATACGATGGAGTATTATTCTACTAAAGATCTTACTGCAAACACAAAGTAGATTGATTCCTCTCCAATTATCGCATACACTTAAATATCCCTTCTCAGGGATTTTAATGATTATGTCCTCCAACCATTCATTAGCTAATCTATCCTCTGTCCATATATCTTGAAATAATGGATATAACATCCACTGTAGAGGGAATGTCCGTCTTGAATATTTCTGCAGGGATCCCATCTTTCCCTGCTGCCTTTTCTTTCTTCAGTTCTTTTATGGTCCTTCTAATCTCCCTCTTATTGGGTGCTTGTACATCTATGTCCAGAGATTGAAAATTACCCGCCTCCTCCGGTCTATTCTCAGTTGTTTGGGTTACTTCGGTTTAACACTTTCATAAAGAATTCTCTCCTTCTCCGCAGCTGACCTTCTGTTGAGAATATTCCTATTCCGGCCTTATCCTTCAATGGATGATTCTGGTTTCTGGTGCCTTAACTCAGTTTTCTAGCAGCTAAAATCTAGAGTTAGTGATGCACTATACTCTTCTGATTTATACCACCCCCTACCACCATGACGCACGTTTCCAATTCCACCTTTGAGATTGCGCAACTCAGGATTGACTCCCCCCCTCACGTCACCATACCCATATCTCACAAAAACGCTCTTAGGAAAGAGCGCAGTACGTCTCTGACTGTCATCGCAAGCGGATTGCCTCCCGTGCAAGGGAATTGCATTCTATGATGCATCGTTTGCTTGGGGGATTGTATTATGTGACGTAAGATTGCTTCCTGTAATGCAAGATTGCACAATACACAGGATTGACCGTGTGTTGCGCTGAAACCGGCGAAACAGGACCTTGACCTGTGCTCAAATTGACACATGTGTTATGCTCATAGCTCACAAGTTGGAGATGACAATCTCGGGCTGGAAGAAGTTATGGGAAAATATGGATATGGAAAGATGAATGAAAATAGGAAATTGCTCACTGACTGGTGTGCCGATAACGAAATGATTATAGGAGAAAACCTTTTTCCCCATAAGGAAATCCACAAGGTTAACCGTGTGTCCCCTGACAATACGTTTGTCAGTCAAATAGATCATTTCTCTATTAGTAAAAGATGGAGATCTTCTCTTTTAGACAGAAATAAAAGGGGAGCAGACATCAATAGTGATCATTACTTTATGATTGCTAAATTATGGGTTAAACTGAACAAACCAGCTGAGATATTTAAGCAAACTATGAGTAGATATGATGTATCCAAGTTGAGAAATAAAAACGTAAAGAAAGAATTCCATCTTAAACTCACAAACAGGTTCCATAATCTCGCGGTGGATGATTTAGGAGAGGAAAATTTGGGGGGAACAGAAATTGAACAGCAATAGAAAACAATCAAAGAAGTATATGCGACAACGGCGGAAGAGGTGGTAGGATTTCGGATTGTGCGAAAAGAGGACTGGATGGCTGATGAAACGTGGAAGAAGATAGAAGAAAGGAAAAGCACCAACTTTTTTCGCGTAAAACAAGAGCTAAGAAAAATGAATTACAGCTAGAATATAGTTTAAAGGAAAGGGAAGTTAAACGAAGCGCGCGCTCCGATCGTAGAAGATGGGTGGCAGAAGAAGTGCAGCAAGCACCAGGAAAGAATGATTTAAAGGAAGTTTATCGTGCTGTTCGACTGCTATCTCGCAGGAGAATACCTAAATCAAGACCAGTGAAGAACAAAGATGGAGTACTTCTAACATAGGAGGAACAGCTTAAGAGATGGGAAGAATATTATACGGAAGAGCTCAACAGACCGGTGGATCAGGGTGAAGCAGACGAAGGGGAGGAAGGGAGTGAAGAGGTTCAGGAAGACAGGATTAACAGGGAGTCGCCGAGCAAGATGGAAATACGAATTGCCATAAAGAAAATGAAAAATGGCAAAGCGCTTGGATTTGATAACATCCCAGCAGAAATACTGAAAGCAGATGTGGATACATCTGTAGAAATACTGCATCCACTCTTTAAAAATATATGGGAAAAAGAAATTATACCTGAAGATTGGAAAAAGGGCCTACTTGTAAAAATACCAAGAAAGAGGGACGTCACTCAATGCAAAAATTGGAGAGGCATCACGTTATTATCTGTGACAGGTAAAGTTTTAAATAGGATAATCCTGAATAGAATTAGAAATTCAGTTGAAAAGCGCTTAAGAAAAGAACAGACAGGTTTCAGGAAAAAACGATCATGCACTGATCAGATAAATACACTCCGCATTATCTTGGGGCAAACCCTGGAATTTACTACCAACTTATACATAATATTTGTCGATTTCGAGAGGTCATTTGACTCCGTTTACCGAGAAAAAATTTGGAGTTATATGAGAAAATATGGTATACCAAAGCGCATAATTGAATTAATTTAACAAAACTATGAGGGATCTACTTGTCAAGTGGTGCATGATGGTCGATTATCTGAACCTATAGAATCGACTGCAGGAGTGCGCCAGGGATGCATTCTTTCCCCTACCCTATTCCTCATCATTCTGGATAGTGTAATGAGGAAGGTAACTGAAATGAAGAGAAGAGGTATCAATTGGGGGTTTTTGACCAACTTGAGGATCTGGAATACGTCGATGACATTTGCTACCTGGCACTCGCTTTTGAGAAAATGAAGCTGAAATTACACGATCTGAAAGAGCATGGCAAGCAAGTCGGGTTGAAAATAAATGAAATAAAAACTAAGTCAGTGAGAATAAATAAGAAGAGTAACAAACCTTTCAGTTAAACGGAAAGAATATAGAGGATGTAACAGAATTTACATACCTTGGAAGTGTTGTCACAGTAAAGGGTGGAACGGAAGAAGAAGTGCGAATAAGAATTAGAAAAGCAACGCAGCTTTTGTAAAATTATACACCGTGTGGAAATCGCGTGAAATATCACAGAAGACCAAAATAAAAATCTTTAGAAGCAGCGAGAAAGCAATATTGTTAGATAGCAGTGAAACACGGAAAGTGACCAAGAAAATACCAAATCAACTGCAAACCTTCATAAATAAATGCCTCAGAAATTTTTCTAACATTTACTGGCCAAAAGTCATAAGAAATGAAGAACTTTGGAAAATGGCAGATGAAGAACCGCTAAATCTCACTATCAGACGGTGCAAGTGGAAATGGATCGGCCATACTCTGAGAAAAGAACAAACAGCTATTGAAAGACAGGCCCTAAGTTGGAACCCTCAGAGACAACGGAAAAGAGAAAGACCTAGAGCAAGCTGGAGAAGGACAGTGGAGGAGGAAGCCAGAAGAGCCGGCAAAGTGTGGAGGGAGGTCGTCAGGTTGGCGCCAAACGGGGTCAGATGGAAGAACTTCATGGAGGCCCTATGCTCCGTACAAACGGAGTAAAAGGAAATAAGTCAAGTAAGTAAGTACGCTCAAACCGGCACATGTCATTCTACTTATCGCGCCGCCGCTACGCTTATGTGTTATTCTTATGGGTGGAACTGTGTTTAAACTTGCAAATGCGAACATAACTCATCGCACCCCATATTTTTTTAATCTTCTCTAATAAGTGTTCACCCCCCAGGGGACTTACATCGAGTAAGTATGTGTTTGGCGAACACGGGGCCCCGAGCTGAGTCTGGCATTACTTCCACTTACTTGTGCCATGCTCCTTCCTTTCTCTTTTCTGATCTCCCTTGGTCACCTCTTGTTNAGTAAGTACGTGTTTGGCGAACACGGGGCCCCGAGCTGAGTCTGGCATTGCTTCCACTTACTTGTGCCATGCTCCTTCCTTTCTCTTTTCTGACCTTCCTTGGTCACCTTTTGTTCTTTTCGATCCCGACGCTGTTAGGGTTAGGGTATCTTTCATTTTCTTCTATCCTCTTCTTTTTTTAAATGTTTTTAGTAAAGTGAGATATGTTGAGATTTCAGTTTTGAGTTGTAGTTCAGGAGGGTTTTTAGTGGGTATGGCTGAGTCATTCGGCGAGTCCCGCACGCGGGGAGAGTCATATTGGCTCTCCCTAGTGCGTAACTGCATTTTCCCTACCTGTACAAGTTTTAAGGGCTCTAATGACCTTTGATGTTGACGAGCCCTAAAGCCCCATAAAAAAAAAAGTGTTCAAACCGGCATATCTCTCCTACTTATTCGCGGCATTACTTTTGTTAAATTTATTGATTATTGTAAAACAAATTGAAGTAAAGGTATTATATCATAAAAATGAACAATAGGGAATTCGATAAATTTATAGTGGATTGCAGCACTTTTTTCAAGAGATATGTCTTTAAGTCTAATATAGGAACGCCCTGCTAATGTTTATCCGGCGTCATTTGAAATTTCGGGAGACAGCAATTGTTTAATTTATGACCCCTCGTGCTGACTCGCGGACCATACTAAATGAACCATTTCCCAGTAGCGCGGGTGCTACTCTGTGATATCTGGATAGTCATCTGAATTATAAGAAATAACAAATAGTCGGTAAAATAGGAACCCTTTTATTAAAAAATAAAATTATTAGAAATATTCTTATATTGACTAAATGAGAGCGTTGCTCTATCCCCCAGTAAAATAATGCAAAAAAATATAAAAAGTTTTGATTTTTTAATATATTTGTACATAAATTTCATTACATAACAAATGAAATAACTTATTAAATTAGTTATGAAAAATATCTATAAATTTTATTTATTAAAAATTTACTTTTAATTATTGTTATAATGAATAAACCTGACCGTTGCTCGATCCCCTAACATTATAATATAATACTTTAAAAAATAGTTTAAATTCATGTTTGTTTATTATGATTATTATCTTTATAACTTCCTTTTTATTCCTTAATGTTCCATATGTCAGTATTAAGCACATGTAGCTTGTGCAGGTACTTGGAATTGAAAAATTCGGGGAAAGGTGTTCTGGAATAATTTGCTGACCTAAGCGAATCGATTAAATTAAATCGGAGCTAAAATTTTCTAGAGTACAACTAGCTTTTTATCTTCTAACTGATAATTTTAAGAATTTGATATGTTTGAACAGTTTATGAGATTGAATCACCCCTATTTTTTCTAATTTTAATTCTGTCCATGCGTTAAAACATAAAGTTTATTAAATTATTTACATGTTGGTAAAAATTATTTTAAAATGCATGGAATAATTTATAGGGATGGGTAGTTTTTGATGGATATTAAGATACTAATACTTCCACATTATAATTTCTCATACATTAAGGAAATAAAATATTGTAATCGTAAAAATATTCGATTGAAGAAAATATTTGTTTTGCGATTACGGTACTGAAAACATGTTTTTAACAATCTCTTCTGACAGCCTGTGTGCAGTAATTATAAGAAAACTGATGAGAAAAATTGATTTAGTGTTCACGAAAAGATCGGTTTCTTCTTTATCCTCTGTTTCTGAAGTACAAAAACTGTTTTAACTTTGTAAAAGGTGCTTCATAAAAGACTAAAGTACATGTTTAGAGATAACAAAATCATTCTGAATTGTTTTCTCTAAATTTCCTTCTTCAATGTACATGAAACGTTTATTAGAAATTGCATAGAAAGCATAAAATGCAAAATATGCGTTTCAAATAAGAAACGAATTATAACAATGGAAGAACCAGTTCAGAAAATATTGCATCCCTTATGTCCTATTTGACTTATATATGGATTTTGTAATCAGACTTGGCATATGAAACCTTCCACAAAGTATAAAAATAAAGAAGAAATCCAGATTATTCATAATGAAATATCATTTCTAGACCACAAAATCTAATTGAAAAATAATATTTCTATTCATTCCAATAGTAAAAAAATACCAAAATGAAATATACTATCTTTCTGAAATGTTTGCAAAAGAATTATTTCTATTAGATTCATTTTTCTATTTTCGAATGAACGTGTGAAAATATAAAAAGCAGAAAAATTTACTTTAATAACAAATAATCATTTGACATACAATATATGGAAGTAGGACATGCCTCTTCATCAATAATAGTACACAAAAAAGCATTTCACAAATAAATTTAAACAGGAGTATCCACTGTTTCCCGGAAACGGCAAGAGCGACCAATTTCTTCTTTATTTTTGATCAAGCAATTAGGAACAAAATATTATGTAGGTCAGGGTTTGACGCTATAAAGTGGATACCCCAAATTAATAAACATACTTTTTGGCAACTACCGAAAAAACATATTTTGCATTTTCATCTATACTACTTTCTTTCATATTTCACTTTTACAATCAACTGTTGTTAAATTCTTTTTCAAACATTGATTTATTTGGTGTGAAAGTTTGACGAAATAATTTGCTAATTTGATTAATTGCATCTATTTTCATGTCCAGCTCCATTCCATTCCAACAAATAATTAAGTAGCTTCAGATGTGAGGATTAGCAAAAACCTCTTCGCTGTGGTTCCTTGTTGACTGAGTAACCAACCATCTGTATCGACTGCTTCCGAAAATGTTTAATCATGGTAGAAAATTATATTTACATCTAATATAACTCTACCAACTTGGACTGATTCAACTGTCATTATACAAGCGTATTTAAACAAGTATAGTACGGGCCGGATACGAATAGTGTAATCTTTGTTATTTAAACTGAAATACTTCTGAAAGTGAGTTTTACGGATGGTATACGGATTTCGACTGACGAAACTAAAGAAACGTGTTTTCATTCGATCACCAATGCCCTTGAAAACGATGTATTGTAAGCTAAGTGGCGTATTGCACGTGTTCATTATATGTAGTAGATTTCATACATGGCAACATCAAATGGTCAGGAAATTTTACTTTTCTAAAATAAAATTAAAATTTAGTTTTGTAGTCGAAGAGAGAATTCTGCTAGTTAAATCTTAATTTCAGCTAGACATCTACGAAACTTTTAACACGGTATTTGGATATTTTCACAGACTATATTTTTATTCATTAACCACGACATGAAAAACTAAATTAATTTATATGAATTCTTTAGACATTCAGAATCTGTAATACAAAATTATACAATGTATAATATTCAAGAAAATATTGCCATATTTTTTGCATCTTTGGATTTACGTTTATTTTCCAATGTCTTCAACGATGCTGAACGTACGATAGAATGAAAAATATTGTTGTGTCTCTCTTCTACTTGTGACCTGTACTAAATCTTAGTTTTTTGCATTTCTTTTGATATATTTTCTAATACATGTCAATTCTTTTATTATTATGCAGTTGGAGCTATCGCGCTTCAGAGTTTACTACAGCTAATATTGCTATA
>NNCF01129087.1:302462-387141 GCA_002313205.1 Laupala kohalensis | reverse complement strand
ACACTAAATTCACGATTTATTGTTACAATAAACACGCCCCTAGACAAAGCCTAGAGAACCTGTATAAGAAATCCGCCTCTACCCGAAGGAAAAACGGAGAAAAACCCGGGCCAGGATATAATAAAACCGTTCAATTTGAATTAGTGTGTGGGGAGGAGGACGCTGGTGATATTGTCCTCAATATTTTACTTAACAATAGGTTAACATTTTCGATTGTTGTACAAAATTGTACGAAATTCAAAGACTCAGCATTTTTTAATTTTCGAATCCGTGTTTGGGGAGAGGGGTTGGCGACACTTTCGTCAATATTTGTTATAAACAATTGTTTAACATTTTCAATTGTTGTACTAAATTATATAAAGTTTATAGAATAACATAGCAGTGTTAAATTTTTGAATTCGTGTTGGGGGGGGGGACTGGCGAAATATTTTCCCAGACCCCTCTTTTTGATAGTTAATAACTAATGACTTGTACAAAATTCAAGTTAGCTTGTGCAAATTTGTACAAAATCTGTACAAATTCCTGTATCATACTTTTTTGATTCGCATTAGAGGGGGTGCTGGGGACATCCAGGTGTTTTGGTCTCATGTCAAGAACTTCAAGAGCACCCCAATGCCATCCCGTGTCTTTTGCTCCAATCACGAAGCAGAAGACCCAGCAGATCAATGTGAGCTTTTTGCAGATTTCTTCTCATCGGTCTAGAAAGACCAATCCTCAAGTTTCAACTTTTGACTTTGGTACAACGTGCAACCTAGTTGATGTCTTTGTAATAGCTATGCAAGTTGAAGTCAAACTCAAAGCCCTTGGCCATTTTGAAGGTACAGGACCAGACCATTCCACCGATAGTTTTAAAATACTGCAAAGCAATTCTGACCCTCCAACTTGCATTACTTTTTGACATGCTGTTGAAAAAGGTATAGTTCCTGCTAATCTGAAATTGAGTTACTATATTCAAAAGTGATAACCATTGTGACATATCCAACTATTACCCTATAGCAACCTAACCTGTCTTCGCCAAGGTGTTAGAAAGCCTGGTCCTGGATGTCCTCGCATTCAACCTCAAGTCTGTCATCGTCCAGGAATAACATGGATTTAGAAGCGGAAGATCTACTGCCACTAATCTCATTCTGCTCCAAAATTATTTCATCTCCGCTTTCTCTAAACAAAATCAAGTTGATTGCATTCTGTTGGACTTCTCTACACATTCAACAGGATAAATCACAATCTTCTACTGAGTAAACTCGAGGGATATGATATTTCTAATCCACTACTAGAATGGCTCAGAAACTGTCTCACAAATCGTGAGGAATGGAAATGCGTTCTCCAAGACATTTCCTGTACTCTCCAGTGTACCGCAAGGTTCCCACTTTGCCCCTTTCTTATTTAATCTGTTTATGAATGACATCTCCTAAGTAATCTCTAGCAAGTATCTGGTGTTTGCTGATGACAAAAATTTTCCTTGAAATATTCTCACTTTAGGACTGCGTGCAGTTACAAGAAACTAACTTGCATACTCACCTGGTGACAATGCAACGCAATGGAACTAAATACCATAAAGCGTGCCTTTCTTACCTACTCTAGAGCTCACCACCTCCACGTCTACAACTACAAAATCCACAATGTATCTCTAACAAGAGTCAACAAGTTCAGAGATCTTGGTGTAATCATGTCATCTAACCTCAGTCCCTGGAACCACATACCACACATCTGCAATAAAGACAATTACCTCATGGGCTTCTTGTTCAGGACATCCAAAGACTTCAAATCTCCCCATACTATGATCACGCTTTTTAAAATCTTATACAGTTCTTGAATATGCATATGCAGTGTGAAACCCTTACCAATTTGGGCACATCGCTTCTCTGGAAAGAATTCAGATCAGGCTCAAGACCGATTGGACTGCGACTTGGTTATCGTTACCTGGATGTACTTGTTCACGCCCTGTGCTCAACTACGCAGCTCCCAGCTCTTCAAAGAAGAAGAAAGATCAGTGACTTTCTGCTGCTTCAGAAATTAGTGACCGGAACCTTAGACTGCCCTGAGCTACTTGGACTTGTCGACTTTCATGTCCCTAGGATCACCAGTTCTCGACGCATCTTCTGTAGACGTGCTATTCCATCCTCCTACAGTCATCACAACTGCTTACCTCGTTTGATGAGAGAAGGAAATGAGGTGTCAGATGACGCAGACTACTTCGGTTATACGCCATTCTCATTCAAAAGAGAACTTCAAAACTACCTTCTCCTGCGAAATCGTGTTGTGCTCATGAGTTAGTTTTTCCTTTTTTTTTTTTTTTTGTTGTTCTTTATTGTGCTCAGTTTTATGTTCTTTTTGTGTTTTTGCATTATTCTCATTTAAGTTGACTAATTTACTCAGTTCTATTTACTTGTCATATCAATACCGTGTTAACTATATTAATAAAATTGTACAAAATGGATTTCCATTGGAAATAAATAAATAATCACAATGAACAAACAAGTTTATTGTTGGAATAAAAGAAAATGTGGAGGGTAACTTTTGAAGATTTGTACTTTAGTACTTTTAAAATTGTCAAGAAAATATCTATTATATTCAGGGAGTTGACTTGTTTTTGTAATTTTTTTAGAATTCTTATATTATACACACCACAAATATTGACCTATTATAAACTTGTCTGACATGTCACAATTAATTTTTCTCATGATGACAATTTCTAGGTCAATTGTAACTTGGACAAAGTGAAATTTATCAAAGTAACATTTTGAAATTATGAAAATATGGATATTGTTGTGTGTTTTAAGAAAATTCATTAATTAATTTAGATTCTGAAAAGTAATTTTTCTTTATGCATTATTAACATGGAATTAAAATTTTAATGAAATTTTTTCATTATATTGTAGTAAAGTGGAAGAAAATTTGAAATGTGCACAGAAACATTGTAAAGAAGTGAGTCAAAATTTTCCTGTGTGTTCTTTTATTTCAGCACAGTACAAAATTAATCATTTTACACTTTAATTTCATTCAGCATCTTTCCTGTCCAATTCCTTATACTATCTTAACCATTTGCTAAATTTAATGCTAGTGCTTCAGGTGAATTCAAACATGAGATAATAAAATACTAACAGAAAGTCCCAAAATCAGAATTTGGGCAATTAAATTCTCCAAAATAAAAAGCTCTGATCTTCAAGCACAGCTAGCTAAAACCCTTGAGACAAAGCATTGAGTCATCAGTGCCAAAAATCAATGAAACTCTTTGTTTCCTAGAACAGTTGACTGATGAACATGAATTTGCAAGCACTTACCATTGAAAGAAGATAGAATAGGTATTTGTTGTCAATTCTTGGTTCACGTGAATGCAATGAGTCTTCTGGCTTTTTGATACATACTGACCTCTCAGCCCTTATGCCATGGTCACTTCTGCTTCTTCTGTTTCCTTTATAGATCTCAGAATGGTACGATTTTTAACAATTTATTCATCTGCTTAGAGTTTAAGAGTGTAAAATATTTTTGATGTTAAAATATCCATAAAGTGTTTGAATTAATATATTATCATTTTCAGAAATGAAGTTCAATATGCTTATTTCAAAAGAATTTTTATTCTTGAACTAGTATATATTTTTAACCCCCTCTGAATCTCCATTTTTTACCCTCTCCACCTCCCCACCACCCAAAAAAAAATCAGTGATGCAGTTTGTGTCACTATTGTACCAGTGACCTCCCCTGTAAACAAAAAAGTTGTTAGTGATCCTGATCAGTACATCAAAACATATTTTATATAATATAAAAAAAATTGTAGATGAAGGAAGTTCTCACATAAATCAGTGTACAAAACCCTTATTAGGACTTATTCAATAAAATTATTTAGGAGCAAGTCCAATAATGATCTCCAAGAGTAATATTACTTCTAATGCCATACACAGGCAATTCTTTGATCTGTTCTTGAGGTTGATCTGCACACTATTCTTTTACCCTAAGATATTACATTCAGAATTTTTTCCATCCTTTCCATTATTGTTACATGTCCATACCACTTCAGTCTATATTCTCTGAGAATTTGTGTTAATGATGCTCCTCTCTTAGGTTTGAGAACCCGAAACAGTATCTTTCTATTTATCCCGTATTTTACAGAGGAACTTCATTCCTGAAAGTGTTTCTTTTCTCTTTCCTTTCTTTCAGTGATGGTAAGGTTTTCTGCAGCAAACAGGACATTCAATTAAACCATCTTGTATATATGTAATTTGTGTTTGTAACCAGAGGTCATGTTCTGAAAATTTTCGTGGGCTTGGTAGTATATTTTTAGACTCTTCAAATTCTTTAATTGTCTTGAATCTACCAACCTCTGAAATAACAATACTTTGGTGTAGGTTGATACTATTCAAGAAGTTCGTTGCTCTAAAATTTCTTTCTTCTTTTACCTTTGTTATCTTGCCAGTCATCTTCATTTTCTACTATGAAAACTGTGATTCACATCAACAATGATTCACACTTTATTATTTCTTCTTTGAGTTTGTTGCATAAAATGGTCAATGGATAGAAATAAAGAAGAGATGAAGGATAATTTCTCACCAATATGCAGTAGTGTACCTAAAACTTAAGAAGCCAGGGCTAGGAGTCTTTTCAGAGGTCAACAACAGATTAAATTGTTTGCATTTTGTGCTCAGGATTATGCAAAAGAGGTTGAAGTTGAATATGGGGTTCTATTTAATAAGATCAGATTTTAGTTTTTCTACTGTTACAATAAATTTATAGTAAATTTAAGTTCAATTTTACATCTTCATATTATTTTTGGTGACCCATTTGGAGACCCCTTACAGGAGGCCAGAAGTAGTACACCCCCAATGTCCCTGCCAAGGAACGTTAATGTCTATATGCCCATTTATTACAAAGTTAAGTGAAACTTTGGAAAGGTTGAATTGTGTTGGATGTTCTTAGTCGAGATCGTCCCGATTCTCCACTATGATCTCTTTGGTATGGGTGACTGTTAGTTTATCCCATTGGAGCACAAAATATAATACTACAATAGAAACAGTGTTATGTTTCTTCAGAAAGTCCTTCAAATTTTTTAAAATTTTGTTTATGTTCGTATCATAAATGTCCATGGACAATAGACCTTTTCTTCCTTCTTCTAAATATTCAATATTTAGTACCAGTTATGTGGGGTAGGAGAATTTTCTTTTTGCCTTATTTGTGGAAACCTTTTCTTTTCTTTTTTCATAATAAATTTTTTTATATGCCTTGTACTGACACCTTCTGACAGGGATTTTACTGAATTTCTGAACTACTGTTTTTAAATGCTTGTATCAGATGTCACTAAATAGTAATATTCTGAGTATTGTTGTTGGAGATTACAGAAACCTTATTTAGTAAGCAACTATGCTATCTTTTTTTTTCTTGTCCGTTTATCAGTCAATCAATCCATTAAAATCATGGGAAAATCAATGTTATATATTTATTCATCAGCAAAACTAATAAATATTATTTAAACTAAGTAAAAATATAATAAATACATATATAACTAATATTTAAAAAATTTAATAATTAAACAAGGGAAAATACACTGTCAGTTATTCCTGTTTTTTCCTTTACAAGCTGAGTATGATAGCTGTTCACTACTAACATGCAGTAGATGAGGCATGCTGAAACAGAAATAAATCTAAAGTAATTCTTGGAAACAGAGTTTTATTTGTTCTAAAATATTTTTGTTTAATGTCTATGTAAAAACTAGAGAAATATGATCATTAAAAAAATAAAACAAAATCTTATTTTTGTAAGCATACTTATCTCTTTTTCATAAAAATGTTTCAACATGATGTGGGTCTTTAAAGGAGACAAGATGTTTCACATTCACTTCAAAGTTACCTTACATACCAAAATCTATCTTTTGCCCAAAATCTATTTACCTATTGGAGGATTTTAACTATGAAATATTGAAGTTTATTTTTAAAATTCACATATTGTGGATACTATCATTTCACAACTATATAGAATACTTTCATTTCACAACCAAAAGAATGACAAAATCCCTTTAAACAAATGATCAAGTTGGTTATTGCCAATGAGAATGGATAAAAATATTGCCAGAGAAAAATAAGCAGAATGTGAAAAGGCTGATTTGAAATATTTATCAGTGACATTGAGAAATGAATTAACCAGAACTCTGTTGATAATAATTACTGATTGAGAACACTCAGTTGCCTAAGAAATTCCACATTAGAAATAGCAGATAAACAAAGTAAGAATCAGACCAAAGAGAACATACGACAGTCTTATGAACTACCAGTACTTCACTTACACTGATAATTTCAAGTAATTTATACTATGTTTTTGGGCTATGTACAGTATACAAGATAAAGCCATCATGAAAGTTCACACCAAAATACCTTCTACAGAGTATTCTATTATGAACTTAAAAATTTATGAACAAAGAACTTGAGAGCAGCAAAGACAATCTGAAACCAGAAGACACATGGTAAAATTCAATAGAAGGGTAGAATGAAGAAAGCTACTGAAGGACATGCTACTAAAAACAATAATTAAAGAGTATGAAATGAAGAAGATAAAAGTGAAGTTTAAAACAACATTGATGGAGTGAAGAGAAAATAACTTATTATGTATACTACAATACTGCAAAAACTATTTACATCCATGTAAACAATGATAAATTATAACTCTCTAGAAGTCAGCAAGGGACCATCCCAGCAATTCCAATCAAAGAGCTCAAAGGTAAAACAAAGAAAAATTTGAGTTATGAAGAGAGAAAATGTATACTATCATGCAGTATAACATACATTGAGTAGTTTAGAGATAGAAATATTTTTATTGTTGATCATAATAGCAAATAAAATGCATTAACATAATGTTGTACATCATTAAAATATTATTTAATGTATAATATCAATGGAGAAATAGAGTATTCAAGGAAATCAACAGTTGATGAATTCACATTACTATAACAATGAAAAAAAGACCCTTAAAAAATTTATGATAAATAATATAAATAATAATAAATAAATTTATTGTCAAAAAACAGTACAAACTGCGTATGACCACGTGGAGGGAAAAAAAACTAATTTACTCTCCGGAAGCAAGCAAGGGACCATCCCATCAATTTCGATCAAGGGCCCTACGGCAGAGGCGGATTCAAAAAATTCAGCAAAAATTCCTAGATAAGATAAAAAGTATGATAGCATATTAAACTCAATCTTTCTGTAAAATCAACTAGTTCTTTAAATCTGTAGAAGCAATGATGTAGGAATCATTTAACCTTGCTTTGAAAAAATTCAATGTAATGATATCTTTCATATCTTTTGGAACATTTGAAAATGACTAAAATGGTAGTTCTTACAAGGTAACAGAAATATGCGAACAGTGAATGACAAACCTTATTTCAAGTGGTGTGTTGCAGAACAAAAGTTTCTTATAAAACACGGGTGGCACTTTTGTAATTCAGTTTTACCAAACCACTATTGAGGAAGCAGAGTCCTTTCAAATTTAGGGGAGGGGCAGTTGGGACTGGGGGATGCACAAAGCACATTATTATGTTCTGGATTTTGCCACTGCTTGGTATTTTCAGAAAATCACATAGTTTTATAACTCATTAGCTACCAAATAATTTGTCACAAAGCTGTTTTATTAGTGTTTTCTATAATTTACAAATTTCATTAGGTATCTTGGTAAGACACCTGAATTTTCATCCATTTTCACAATAGAAATAAGATATTATGACACTTTTATATCTTTAAACTATCTTCAAAATCAGTAATTCCACCAATTCTGTGTCATAAAATTTGTATGTTTACAATTAGTTCTTTATTTTGCTTGTTGACCTATACAGTGTAAATGGTGTTGTTTGTTTACAGAATAACTGTGTACTGCTGTTTGGATGGATTTTTAATTTTGTTTACTTTACATATTGTGCGACAAGAGAGGAAATGGTGCCAATGACAGGATTATTGGGACCCCTCTGGGTAGCCCAGGGATTCAAGCATACTGAATCATGTTCTTTTCTGTCACAAATTCTTGAAGACCATGCTTAAAACAGGGTCTCAGATAGTTTTTCCAAATAAACAAGGGCTGGTAACCAGGGCGTTTTTCAGGTGTGTGTGTGTGTGTGGGGGTGGTTATCTAGTGCTGCATAATTCTGATGATATAAATATACTAATATACTCTGTCTTGATCATACTCAACCCTTAAGTAACCTTTTTTTCCTGGTTGGAGTGCTTATTGATACATGTTCTGTTGGTATCCGATGTTTCCACAATAAACAGCACTAATTTTTCTCAGAAGTGTTTAGATAGATTTCTTCTTGTTATACCTTATTTTAATCCTTAACTAGATTCAGACTAATGTTAGTTACTTTGTTGGGTATATATAAACCCCAAAAACAAAACCTGTTGAAAAATTAATTTCTTTTGTTGGTTTTTTGTTATTTTTATTCATTAATAAAAGAACAGTTTTAATTTTTGGGAAATAATAATAAATAATAAACTTTTTTGTCAAAAAAGCAGCTACAAACTGTGTATGACCACGTAGAGGACAATAAACTAATTTACTCTCCGGAAGCAAGCAAGGGATCATCCCATCAATTCTAATCAAGGACCCTAAGGCAGAGGCGGATTTGAAATTTCAACATACTCCTAATGATTAAAAAAGTCAACATGTATTATAGAATTAACAAATACCAACAAATATTGTATTTAATAAATAATAGAAAAGTCATTACTCATATACGTATTTTTATCATGCTATAAATCATTCGGAAAGTATTGTTGATAATTCGTAACTATTAAGTAACACTAAATTTGCTAATAATTATATCAATTGATGCCATCTCTGGGCAAGAGCCTTGCGAGTCTTTATAAAAAATCCGCCTCTACCCGAAGGAAAACCGGAGAAAAAACCCGGGTCAGGACGGGGCTACAGAATTACAGTAATGTACACAACCGAGCCGGGGTTAAGTACATATACAACTAAATTTATATAAATAACAAGACATAATACTAGGATGCAGGAAAATAGTTTTGAAAATGTTGTCAGATATTTCGAAAGTACTACAACAATGGCGTGATAAAGTACAAGACGGTTTTAATTTTTATTAAAAACAACAAATTCTTTTACAGTGTAGAAGCACTGGTGCAGAAGTTAGCTTTTAACCGCAGATTTGAAGAGATTCAATTTAATAATATCTTTTATATTTTTGGGCACGGAATTATATAGAACGATTCCCGAATGATACTGCCCTTTTTGGCAAAGCGCGGTTGACACTCTAGAACGATGAATATTATCCCTATTGCCAGTATTGTGTTCGTGAAGAAAATTGTTTTGTATGAAACACATGTTGTGCTTCAGTAATTCGGTCTTAACAAACAAGACAGTTTCATAAATATAAATGCAGGGAAGTGTTGAAATATTTAATTCCTTGAATAAAGGTTTACAAGAGATTCGGGGGTGAGATTTACAAATTATCCGAACAATCCTCTTCTGAATTCTGAAAGTTTGGACGCTCTGCCCGGAATTGCCCCAGAAGATGATGCTGTACCGTAAATGGGAGTAAATGTTTGCAAAATATACACAACGGGAAATACATGGACTAAGTGCGTNCAACGGGAAATACGTGGACTAAGTGCGTTAACTAAGATTCGGAATGCGTAACACAATTTGCTTAATTGGGAATTAAGATTGTCAACGTGACAATTCCATTTGAGGTTGTCTTGAATATGGAGACCTAAGAATTTTGTATTCGTAACAGTTTTTAATTGTGTTCCATTTAAAGAAAGAGAAACCTGGGGTAAAGATTTCGTGATATTTTTGTGAAATGACATAGACACTGTTTTGTCAGTGTATACCATGAGGTGATTTCCATGGAACCAAGCCGAGAGGTTACACAAATTTTTTTGAGCATTGGCGTGTTTACATATTGTCATCAGCAAAAAGAACCATTTTGCAATCTGATGTGGAGGACGACATGTCATTCACACACAACAAAAAGAGTATAGGGCCGAGAATTGAACCTTGGGAAACTCCGCGTGTTATTGGTTTTGCTTCTGAAAGTCAATGCTGAAGTACTTTATTTTTTTAATATTTTTTTGTGGGGCTTTAGGGCTCGTCAACATCGAGGTCATTAGAACCCAAAAATACTTTATTTTTACTTTCTCATATTCGTAGTATATACAAAGTATTGTAATCATGAACATATTCCAAAACGAAAATTTTGCGGAAATATCCGTTTTGGAGACCCCTGATTCCGAAAAAGCGATTTCTGGCTGGACGTCCTTCCGGTCCGTCTGTCCGTCCGCCTGTGCGCAGAACTCCGGACCGATATTTTGTTTTCATTTTTCGTATGTAGGGTAGAATTTACTTCTGACATATGCACGTGCTTTCAATTTTATTTTTACTTGAACACGAAAGGCACTTCACATGAAGGTCAAAGTACATTTTTGAATATTTTTCAAGATTGAATAATATACATGACGTGTATTAATCTGTGTGAAATGTATTAAAATCTGTAAAATAAAGTAAACAAAAAAAAATGACGGGCAGGCCTAATCCCCGGTTGCGCGCCAGGGTGCGGCGAGGGAGCGTGTGCCGACGCATTAGTTAGGTTACGCCCGCACCGCAGGGTCACTAGCTCTGTTCCCTGTGTGGTTGTATAATATTTAGCAGTGTAAATGAACCAAGCAGTCGTAGAATACACTTTTCGTAAACTGAAATGAAAGACATGATAATGATAAAATACAGAGGAGGACAGCAAACGCACTGCAGATGCGAAAATACATCAATTTCTGTCTACACGAAATTACTTTTACATAACACTTTTACGATATTTTTGTCACTATGCTCCAGATGGAGAAACATATATGAGAAAGTATGTGCAATAGTTTTGTACCACTAGTTACCATATGATATTTCGACCCGTTGATATCTATCTTTTAAATAGGAAATCAGCTAGTCGACGAATGCCAAAAGATTGTAATTTTGAAAGAGAATTTCGTGATCAATGACATCGAATGCTTTAGATAAATCAAGAAAAACACCCTGAGGATTTTCTCCATGGTCAAGAGATGTGGTAACATCGTTTAAGAAGGAAAATATGGCGGCGCTTGTAGTGGAAAAGGAGTTCCTAAAACCGTGTTGATCGTCAGAGAGAATGTTATTTTTTGATAAAAACTCTAGAAGACGCTTATAGAATAATTTTTCTAGGATTTTGGAGAAAGTGGGTAGTAGAGATATTGGTCGGTAATTTCCAATATTAAGTTTGTTTCCTTTCTTGTGTAAAGGTTTCACTTTAGCTCTCTTAAATATGTTGGGAAACACCCCTTCCGATAAAGAACTATTAAAAATATTTACGAGTGGATTTAATATAGCGTGGGACGAAGATTTAACAATAAACTCAGGTATATCATCTATGCCTCGTGAAAATTTGTTTTTTAAGGAGCTGATGATTCCCATGACTTCACTGGCGTTAGTTTCGGAAGTGAACATAGAATTGGGTATGTGGGTGGTAATAATTGGAGGACATTGATTTGGATATATTGAGTTCGTTATTTTACCAACTTCTGAGAAGTGAGAATTAAACAAACTTGCGATGTCCTGAGGATTTGACACGATCTTGCCATCGTTTAGTAAAGAAACATTTTCTTCGCGATTTTCAGAAGTTGACGTGTAATTGTTAACAATATTCCACATGGCTTTCATCCGGTTGTTCGATTTTAGTATATGCCTGTCGTTTTCCATAACTTTAGCTGCATAGACTACTTTTCGGAGAATAGTCTTATATTTACGAAAATAATTATGGAATTCGGGTGGCTGGTTATAGCGTTTTGAAAGATAATATAAACGGCGTTTGTTTTTTGAAGAAATTCTTATCCCTTGGGTGATCCATCTATTGTATTTCTTTGTGTTAATTAATTTGCGTTTTATGGAAAAGCTAGAGTTGTAATTGTTTTAGGAATGTTGATATAAATAAATTGAATTTGTCGTCGGTGTTTTGGTAGTTGTAAACATCTTTCCACGTTTCCTCTCGCAAATAATTTGCAAATTTACGTCGTTAAACTGTCTAGAAAACTTTTAAATGATTTTATGTGGTTTCAGTTTACCTTTAATGGTCAACACTTGCGCAAGGTGATCGCTGTATCCGGCACAGAACACTTCAAAGAAATAGTAAATTTTATTGTTGACAATAATCTGATCTAGCAATGTTTGAGACGAACCGGAGAGGCGAGTGGGGTGGTTTATCGTAGTTACATATAGTTGAAGGAGTCGATAAGATTCTTGAATCGATTTATTGGTGAATTTGCGTAATCGGAAGCACTCTGGAAATCGATGTTGAAATCCCCACATATGACGATAGATTTTTTTGGATTTACGTGTAATACGATTTAAAATAATCTCAAGATTCCGAAAAAATATGTCAATATCTGATTGAGGTGGTCTATAAATACATAAAACAATAATACCTATGTCTTTCAAATTAACTGCAGAAAAATTCGAACACGCTATTAACGCAGAAGTTCTCGTAATCTGACAATCGAGAAGATAAAATATCATTACGAATGTAGATACACGTATCTCCGTGGTGATTTTTGCCTTTAAAATTTTGCCGACAGTAAGAACTTGCTAAATAATAATTAGAAATAGCAGTATCATTGATGTTGTTAGTTGAAAGCCCATGTTCTGTGAGACATAGCAAATCGAATGGATTTTCGTGTACAAGAATTTCAATGTCTGTCAATTTGTTTGAAAGGGATTGGACATTATGATGAAATATAATTATTTTATTTTCGCAATGAGTTTGTGATTCTCGAGAAATGGAATCGAGGTTAGATTGTGGAGGGGAATATGAATTTGCTACAGCTTCTAGTCCAGGGGCAGTATCTATTTAAGAATTATTCTGTAAAACGAAAAAAAAAAAAAAAATGACTCACCAAATCGAAACTACATAGAGCATAATTTTTTGATCAAAATTGATTTATAGACTTATATGAAGATTATGCAAATTCTCCGACTTCGAGTAAACTATTGACCTCAGAAATTTTTGACGAACCCAGGTTCCAGCCACGAATTTCTCGCTCTACCAGGGTCTCTGTAAATCACGCAACGTGAACAGAACGATCAGCTTACAATCTGCTCCCATTCCGGAGATATCCTTCTCAATGGGGTCAACACTTCCTTCATACGGCATTAACTTTTACGCCTTGAGGCGACATCAAGAATATTTCTCATTATTCCTAATAAATTATAGTATTTTCAGTACCCTCTGTCGGGGTTCCCCTCGGGAAGTCACTCTCTCACATGTATAATTCATAACCCGATTTTCTATTAGAAGAGGTTTCTCATGTTTATGTTTCCATGCTGCTCTACTGTTAGACAGTTTATCATTCATTTCCTGACCTTCCTTGGTCACCTCTTGTTATTTTCGATCTCGACGCTATTAGGACTAGGGTATTTTTCATTTTCCTCATTTTTTGTAATGTTTTGATATATTGTAATTCAGGAGGGGTTTTAGTGGGTATGGTTGAGTCATTCGACGAGTCTCACACGCGGGGAGAGTCATGTTGGCTCTCCTTAGTTCGTAACTGCATTTTCCCTACCTGTACAGAATTTTAGGGTTCTAATGACCTCGATGTCGACGAGCCATAAAGCCCCGACCCACACACACACACACACAAAAAAACAGTTTATCATTATGAGATAAATATAACAAAATACTTAATTCTATTATTAGTAGTTCTTGTGCTTTAGTAAGAAATATTATGGTATATACTCACGCGAAAAATCCGATCAAAATTGGTGATAAAAAAACTCTAAGGAAACATAATTAAAGAGTACCTAATATGCCCTACTCCTGAGTTATATCTCTGAGAATATTTAAATTTATTAAAAAGGCATTATTGGGGGAAGGGGGATCGAAAAATGGAGTCTTTTTTTGGAATTTTAGAATATTTAATAGTTAAGTAATAAATATACTTTTAAAAATATCATATATTAAAATAAAAATCATAACAGTGTCTTATTAATTTTTAAATTTTACGGACAATTCAAGATGATAAATAATTTCAATTTATTTTGGAAACTGATGAATAAATAGTAAAAAGTAATGCTGTGCAGAGATCTGGACCGCTGAATAAGCAGACGCGAGCGTGGGATACGGGTCGGGGGGTCATGTCTATTAAAAGATCGAGAGATTCATCGCCTTCGCGTGAACGATCTAGTGACAACAGACACCTCCCTCTCTTTCTTGCAATGGTAAGATTACTCAACAGACGGCCGATGTAGAAAACAGTGTTGCTCTGAAGATTCATTGCTTTGCCTCCAGTGCATAAGTTTACTGTGCGTGATCAAGGTCGGAGCTTAATTTTGTATCTCATCTCTTTTTTTCCCACATATCGCCGTGTATTGGTGTTTATTTTGTATTGTATTTCGGGAGCCTGTGTATTTTTGTATTGGTGCTTTACCCGATTTGCGAGGAATTAATCAATTTTACTGTGTTGACAATAGTTTTTGCGTTTCTTGTGAGTCATAAACTCTTAGATATGACAAGTGGATGGAAGTTTGCCATAAAAAAATTTAAAATTTAATGTAATAACCCAAATATCTTAAGTGATGTGCAAAGGTTGTGGATCTTCTAAGCCATAGTCTGATAAAGCGTGAAGCGCGCGTTACAGCGTCCCAAGGTAAGACAAACGGTTGTTTCTTGAATTGTTCGTTGGTATTGGCTTCTTTAATACAAATTTTGTTCACGAATATTTGCAGTCATGCACATCTATACTCGTAACAAATTATGCAACATTTTTCTTGCGTAATTTCATGGACTACGTTTCTTAAAGTCGAATGACAAATCTGCTAATTGCCTCATCCTCTTGCTTTATATATCTTACAAGTGAAATAGCGGACATGTGTCTAAATCCAGTAAATAAGTTAGATGAAACGTAAGAAGCCTTGAAAACTTAGATTAGCGCATATGCATCTGAATATGTATGGAATCTAAGTATGATTATTTGAAAATTTAAAAATTCGAACTCTATTCTTCTACTCCCTAATTTTTAGTTGCTGAAATATTAATTAAAACCTAATTATGTATTGTAATCTCATTTAAATTTATCCTTTATCAGTAAAATGGATATAGGCGATTAACATTCTTTTTACTTTCTCATATACGTGGTCTAGAGACAGTATTGTACGCAAGAAAAAAATCGTGAGATTTTGACGGAAATATTCGTTTCTAGTGTCACTGACACCGAACGTTTTTTTAAATATGACGTGCGTAATACTGTATACTCTGTAAAATATCGGAAGGCGGCTGGCTACCTCCCCAACTGACACTTCTTCGTTCCCAAACGTCTTGACCTATAGTTGCTCTCCCACACATACAACCTTTCGCTCAAACACCACATCCTTACCCTTCGCTGTCGCAATGATTCACCTACTGGATATTTCTTAGTGCTAACTATTTTTTTCTGTGCTCGTAAAATACATTAAAAGAAGTCTTACTTTGCATTCTGTGCAAAATTTCAAGAAAAATGGGCAAAGAATAATCAAATTTCAAGCAATCACTTTCCCTTTATTTTATACACAGAAGATTAAACTGCTGTTGTCAACATTATGTCAAATTATTCCTGAACGATAAGAACCTCTTTAGCAAAGAGTTGTTGACACGCCAGGACGATGAATATTAACCTTATTGCGAGTGTTGTGTTCGTGAACTAGACTATTTCGTCTAAAGCAGGGGTGGGATTTTAATAGTTCTGTCTTAACAAACACGACTACTTCATAAAGAGGGCTCTAATGACTTCGATGTCGGAGAGCCGTAAAACCCCACAAAAAAAAACTACTTCATAAATGTATATGCAAGGGATGGGGAGAGTATTTAATTCTCTATATAAAGGTTTACATGAATTTCGAGGGTGAGATTTACATATAATCCGAACTATTCTGTTTTAAATTCTAAAAGTTTGAATGCTCTGTGAGTTGATTGGCCTCATAAGATTATGCCGTACCGTAAATGAGAATATACATTTGCAAAATAACAATGTTCGCTAAAATTCGGAATGCATAGCACAGTTTGCTTAGTTTGGTATTCAAAATGTCAATATGGCAATTTCATTTAAGTTTGTCCCGAATATGAAGCCCTCAAAATGTTGTTGCCTTGACTGATTTTATGGTTCCGTTTAACGAAAGGTTAAACGGAAAGGTTAAAAGGAGGAAGAGATTTCTTTACACTATTGCGAAATGACATGGATACTGTTTTATCAGTATTAACGATGAGACGATTTGAATGAAACCAAGACGAGAGGTTAGATAGAGCTCTTTGCGCATTGACGTTTACATAGTAGATTTGAGTCATCAGCAAAGAGAACCATTTTGCAATCGGGCGTGGTGGATGACACATCATTTACGTACAATAAAAAAAGGATAGGGAATAAAATTGTAAATTTATTGTATACTAATGAAAAATCTATTTTGAGATCATAAAAAGATGTGTGAAGTAAACCATATAAAAAAATTAACAATGACTTCCTATAAAATAATAACAAGAGTTATTTTGGTTTAATACTTAAAGGCTAACATACCTTTGAATCAACTCATATAACAATTATCTATCATTACATGATGGCACTTCTTTATGAGTCATCACACATTCTCACAAATTCTACTGTGTTTTAACAACAATCCATTTTATCTGAAAGAAATGAAAACAGTTCATATTGACGAATAAAAAATATCACCTATAACTTCGTGGGATAGATTTGAACCCCAATGGATACATAACTACGGATATAAACTTATGTAATTACGGGTTATGTAATTACAGTGACAAATCTTGCAGCGGGGGAGGTACCCTGACTAGATGCACAACTGTTTTTCATTTTTTCCAATTCGAAATAGTTTTTCTCAAGTGATGTACCTGCTAGGCAGAGAAAAGATACTGCAATACTAATACCCTAAAGAAAGGTTTACAATGGGATGAGATTTACCTATTATCTGATCTATTATCACTCTAGTAAAAAATGACCAGTAGTCTGATCATCTGTTATCGCCAAACGGATATTGGTGGTCATATTAAATGAAGGGCCACCAATGACCAGGTCACTTGAAATGAATTTGGCGTTAGCAGATGGCCACTCAATGACCATTTTTACTAGAGTCGATCGTCTGAGTTCTGAAAGTTTGGATTATCTGTGCCGACTGTAACCAAAACATTATACTATACGGCACTGACGGTTCGGTTCGTTGCATTGATGCATAACCCCAAAATATTTTCTAATATTTTAATGTCTTAGTCCGTATATAATAAAAAAATGTCAATTTTCGTCGCAAAGGGACCGAAGGTACCCAGTGAGAAAAAGTTGGTGCTAAACATATGCTAAGAACGAGCTCACCTGCACTACCGAATGTTCAAAGCACATGCTCGTAGTACATGCTAAAGATGTGCTGGCTGACGCACATAGGAAGTGAACACTTGCAAATATACGCAGTGTCATGAGGACCAATGGGGACGATTGGTAATTATAAGTGGTGTGTGTGTTGGAGAGTATAGAGGGAGATAAAGGATTCGGGCGAATATAGGGGGAAGTAGACAAAATGTATCTGCCTTTGGTACCCTTGTTGTCCTTACACGCAGCAGTGACAATCTTCGCTAATCACTGCGGCACTACGAATCTGTAAGCCATGAAGGATTCTTTTTGTACATTTACGCTAAATAAATTTTAAGTCTAGCCTTTTAATAAAATGAAAAATATTTAGGCTTTAAGATAACAAGGTGTGTATAAATTATGTGTACAATTATTCTCTGAGCGAATATGTTATAAAAATTAGTTTTACTGAAAAATTTAATGTCGGGCGCTACCGCTCCCTTCGCGTAGACAAGAGATAAAACACTGTGAGAGTTGGTATGTTTATAAAGAAAATTAGTATTACCAACCTAGAGCATTATTTTGCAATCTGACGAAGATGATGATTCTCAAGTACAACAGGAAGTAGATAGGGTCTACATGCAAATATCGACGAAGTGGCTTTGTATCTGAAGAAATCTTGAGTCCTTGATGTGAAATAATTGGTTCACAAAAAATCAAAGTTGATCTCAAGCATGTTAAATCACAATCAAATAAGGATCTTGGCGATTATATGAGGGCGAGATAAGATTTACGAAAACGATTTGTCCAAAACCCTAAGGAAAAAGCACATGTGAATTTTGGGAGAGAAGTGAAGGACCGAGAAGTTCCTGGAGATAGGTCAAAACCATACGGGTTAAGTTTAAAAGATCTATGAGAAATATCCAAAGTACTAAAGAAAAATGAGTGACGAGGAGACTAGGAATGTTGCAGTCTTGGTTTTTGAACTTCGAATCCTTTAAATGATATCTCATGTGATGCGAGGTTGCTGGCGATGGGGTGTTTTGAGTTCGAAAACTAATTGTTTAAGTTAGAATAGTGACATATTACACTCCGGGAAACTGCTTCTGTACGTACACGAAACACATATGAAGTAATAACAAACAAATTTTATTGCGTTGCGTAAATGACAAAGGAGATATACATTCAATTTGGACCCCTCTTGGATTTTTGCTCTCCCAAATGCTAATACGTGATACCGTTCACTCCACTGGAACGTGACGCGCAATCAAACAAATATTTTTGAATTCTGTAAATGGCAGATGACTAAGAATATATCTATTCAATATAAACCCTTTTTTTATTTTAATTTCACCAGAAACATCTTTGTAAATGAAACGATTCGTTTGTAATTTAAAAAATGTTATTAATCATTTGTATTGTATTTCATTAATTTATTAATTTTTATTTTTCGTTATGTTATTCATTGTTTTTAATTTCCTATATTTTATTTTCCTAATTTCATGCATACATATTTTCTATTATCTTTTAGTTACTAAGTTCAAAAAAATCAATTAACTAAGTACCGTAAATTTAGTTAAGATTATGTAGGTAAATTAGTTATATTTTATTCAACTACTGTTCAATACTTACTTTAAAATATACAAGAGTGTTGTTTACTCGTGTTGAACTTTTCAATGAAAACAGTATGAGTATTTTAATTAAACAGTGGAAGTAAAGTATTATTTTAGAACAACGAGCTAGGGGACACGTATTTAAGTTAAATGGCACTAACTCATACTGCTCGCCGGAGTCCCACTCACGCCTCGAAAAGGACCGTAGTGATTCGGAGAGATGCGGACCCAATTCTTGCTTTTACTTCACCTGAGTTGACTCTGGGGCCCAACTCATGCCAGCCCGTTGGTGTTTGTCTCAGAATTTGGTATTCTGAAGGTTAAACTTCCACATTTAATTCGAGAGCGAGACAAATAAACAGTTGAAAAATATTAGCAACTAGGAAGAGATGTTCAGTTTCATAGAATTTATATCACCAAAATGAATGAGCTATGTTTAGAGAAACACACGATACTAAGAACAACGAAGGTGTATGCATTCTGTCTCAGATTTTTGTCAACTAGGAGAATGCCCATATTGGGAAGGGATATTGGGCAATAAAATGTATTAGTGGAAAATTATCCTATTAATGTTGAGTTCCTTCGTCAAGAGAAAATTTTACTACGAGTTACTATGAGCAAAGATATGAAAAGAGGTATACAATAAAACGAGAAGCACGATTTTGTGCATAATAGACTTATTCAGTGCGTGCATATTGAATACCAGCTATCATTTACCGGGATCGGAGAATCAAAGCATCCGGACAATCGTGTTACTTTTTCCACAACTGCGTTAAGGTGGGTCCACGCCACATGAGTCAATAAAAATATTGTCGTATAAAAAAAGGATGAATCATTCTTCAACGAGATGCACTGATGAAGTACAACTTCCATAACCATATTTTTTATGACACTTGTTTATAAAATTGTGATTAACCCATACAGGAGGCGAGGTGAGTGGAGAAACTCTTCGCGCAGATTGTTGGTTGTGGGGGAGGGAAGTCCCTTCCCCTTCACGTTGTTACTGTATAAACTGTGACGACAACCGATCCTAGCTACTGCGCAACTTCCTCTGGTTTCTTCACATAACTCGCCTTCTGTGCATGTGTAATATTTGTTTGTTAACTTACATGCACGAACTAAGAGTATGAATGTGATGAAGCCACTGAACAAGGGCTCTCCCATCTTAGAAGTCATAATGTTCCCCACTATGGTAATTATGCAGTGGATATGCAGTGAACAGACGGAGAACCATACCCAACAGCGCAGGAGTGCAGGAGATTTCTGAAAAAAGTTTCCAAAATTGTGGTTTGTGCCTTTGTTCATTCTACTAAATTTAACTTAACACTCGACTATAAAAGTATTCCTGTAATCCCTAACTACCTTCATGATATTCTCTAATTGGATTTTATTGATATGATTAATCGAAGCGTAGTAATCGCGGAAAATGTTTTTATTCAAATGTGTTTCTGGATCGACTTTCAAGAAGCTAAATTTCTTCAGTCAGGTCTTTTGGATGTATAATTCATACAAATGAAACTATTCAGTGATACAAACGAGACTGTGTAATTATATTATTTGGGTGACAAATTGAAATGAGAAATGTGGAATTAATATTCCTGATTTTTTTGCGGTCCCTTGGAACAGTTTTCGGAAAATATCGCGTAAAACTATTTCTTGGGAATCGAACAATGTGTTGCCACAAGAGACAGAATGATTCACTGCCTCATTCAGCAACGTGGGGAAAAAATATTGAAGACGGGAACTTGAAATTTTAACGGAATAGTGCTTTTGTATTTTTAAGACTAGCTGAATAAGAGTTTTTCGAATTTACGATTTGAAAGAAGTGAATGAATGTGATTTTTCTAATTTTCGCTCATTTCATAACATATTCCGAACTAATTTATATCATTTAGGTTTTTGTGTATTAACATTGGTAATTCGGGTTTCTGAGTTTTGGTTATTTCATTTTTAATGTGTGCTCGGGTGTATTTAAGTGTTTTCAGGCTTTTCAATAATAACGTCACTATATCTCTTGAAATAATTGAGAATAAATACTTGTTATGTGTATGAAACGTTGTTAAATATAATGTCAAAAAAAACCGATTCCTGGAATTTTCGATATTTCACGATTTCAAGAGTGAAATTTTGGGAGCGTTGTCCTAACTGGCTAACTGACTGACTTATTTACAAACGCATAGAGAAAACTTAAACAGAAAGGAACATGAAATTTATGATATGTAGCATTTAAATTGTATAGGTTTTCTAAAGAACAATTGTTGAAAATTCCCATTTAAAATGCAAGAAGAAAAGTGAAATATGTTTTTGGAATTTTTGCTGTATCTCACGTACTAATTAAGATCATGTTTTTAGCGTAAACGCGTATGTTTGTGTACCCTAAATCAATACTGTCCAACGGGCGCCATGGCGCTCCCGATCTACGTTTTGGAACCCTTCTACATGAATGCAAATTTAAATAAATTCAATACATTTCAAAATAATTGTTCAAACTAAAACTATTACAGTTTCGTTCAAAAATTGGGGATAGTATAGTTTTTTTATTATTGTACTTCAATATATTTTTTTAATTATTTCAATAGTTTTTTTTTCGTTATTAATTCAAAATATTTTTAAAGGCAAAAGACTTTCACGCAGCTCAGTGCGGTGTGAATAGCTGCTCTGAGGCTGTCTGCACACGGGTCGTTTCACTTTCGAGCATAATTATGTTTTTTTATCGGGAGCCAAATTATTATAAACGTTTGATTTCAGAAATGTTATACATCAAGTTTACGAAAAGCACATTAAAAAGCACATTAAAAAGCACATTTACAAACTGACATTGATAACAAATTTGTTAATGTGTTCAAAAAATACGCTCACCTGACGATTACAACAATAAACTGCTGAAATGTTGTGACACTAATAATAAATAATTGTCTACAAAAAAGATCGGTTTAATAATTTCAGTATAGAATTAGCTTATATTCTGCAGAATGTTAACACATCAGTTCTTAGTTCTTTCATGTGAAAAATAAAATTAGAATTTTTGTTCTTCTAAGTTATTTTTCTTTTCAGTAAACTGGTGAATTTGTTTTAAATTTATTTGTTTTAAAATGCGAATATTTCTCACTATGGAAGCATCTCTTTATATATTTTTAAATTAATGGTGCGCAATAACAAGTTTCAATTATTTCATTACTAGCTGACAACCTGGCACTGCCCGGGATTTTTCTGAGACCCATCGTCTTTTACATTGGAAAAATAAAATCTATCAATATAGTAAGATTAAAATAATTTTACATACTGGTTTTCAAAAAAAATGTACAGCATCCAAATTTTAAAAGTTTATAGTAACACAAATTTAATTCAAAACTCCATTGTATTCATTATTTTGAGTTCACCTCCAGCAGGAAAAGAATAAGTAAATCCACGGATGAAACCACCCTTGAGGAAGCAACGAAACGTTGTCCGTGAGAGAAACAAATCAGTCGAAACGTCACCCAATAGCGTAGCACGCCACCCGATAGCTCTTAACCCCAATATGTACTGAACTTGTTTTTATACGGTGTCATGTCACTGTTTATGTGAAAGGCGTTGAAATTCACAGATTAAACCCGTCTTTTTCAGTTAAACATTTTTACACGATCCTCCGTTCTCCCTCCACGCATGGGGGTTCTAGGACTGTCCCCCCAACTCCAATGGTGGCCCAACTCCGACATTACGCCTGAAGTGTCTCTATTCATTTCAGGTAGAATGAACCGACTCCTCGGGATCCGCGGCGGTCGAATTTTCGCTTCCCTGGAAGACACAACGGCGGTAGTACGGCTGCACCATTTTATTAAACACCTGTCAAATCTAAACTATTCGTCCACGTACGATTTAAAGACTTTTTTGTCTTTGCTAGATGCACAAAAGGAAGAACCCATTGAATTATTATTTTTCCTTCTTAAATTACCTTCTTTAATTAAGATATTTAATACTTCTATTGTTAATAACGCCTTTTCGATCATTTAGGTTAACCTTTGTAGATAGACACATGTTGTCGTGGACATTTTGTAGAACTGTTTGAGGCGAACAATATTGCCAAGCATAGTTGTCATCTATCTTTAATCTAGCGAGTATACCTCTCCCAAGATGGATTTTTTTTCGATTTGATCGACATTTATCGTAAAAAACTTTTTCTATCCTTATTTTCAAGCATACTGTAGTTAGTCTACGTTCTTTCTGGTTATGTAAACTATCTCCTTGCAAAATTCCATTATGATCGAATTAATATGGTTTCTTAGATTTCGTGTTTTGTCAGTCAGTCAGTGAGTGGTATTTCGCTTTATATATATATATATATATNCTTGAAATTTGGAAAATACGTTCCTTTTATGGAGTAGACATATGCTAAGAAACGATTTTATCCCTAAGGGTGTGAAATGAGGGTTGGAATATTTTATGTATGTACTCGTATCTCTATGGGAGGGGATTATGTAGCTCTAAAGTGCCTGGAGCAATTTCAACCAAATTTGATACACAAATGACTGGCTAAATGACAAGAAACTCAATGGAGTAAGACATCCCTTGCATCCCCAGTGAGAAGGAGTATAAATGTAAAAATAATGAGAAAATCCGGTATTAGACTCGAAACCATAGTTTTCGGTGGAGTTGGGATGGATAAGGACATGTAAGATGCTTTCTAAGTTAACAATCAGTCGACATTGCAGATAAAATACCCCTAGTATCCCTAGTGTAGGGTTGGAAATGAGTGATAGGTAAAAATAATGAAAAAGCCCGATATCAGTATTGAATAAATCATTTTTGGGACCGCAGAAGTGAAGTGACATCCTCATTGCCAGATAAGTACACAATCACTCCCCCACCAAAAAAAGAAATAAACACCCTTTGTGTTAGGGGTGAGAAGGAGCGACACTTAAAAATAATCGAAAGTGACTTATATTAGTGTTGAGAACATAGTTTTGGGGTCGCTGAAATTAGTAGTGACATTCTCGAAGACGCCAAAGTTCACAATCAGCCCGTATAAACTCCAGCACCCCTAGGGAAGGGATGCTATGAAAATAATATGGAACCTGACATTATCGGCGTCGCTGGGGTGATAGTGAAATCCCGATATCCTGTGCCCTCATGAAACAAACACACCACTAGCACCCCTTAGTGATAGGGGGGAATGGGTTTGAAGATATGAATTATTAAAAACTAATATTGAAATAAAAAATTAAAACTGCATCGAATACATAGTTTTAGGGTTGATGAGATGTTTCAACTACCAATGCCGTTATGTTCACGATGAGATCACATAGGAGCACTTAGAGCTGGGGGCGAAAAGGGCGAGACGTAAAAATTACTTAAAATGACCAATATTAGGATAGAGTCGATGGTTATTGTGTATTCTGAGATGAGTAATCGTATTTCCAATGGCATTATATTCTGACCACATTGGACGTACGCACGACGCCTCTAGAGGGGGGGGGGAAGTGCGTGAAAAAAAATTCCCAAATGTCCGCTGAGAAAGGATTTTACAAAAATTCCCCCTAAAAGTGTGAAATTAGTTTTTTCTAAATTTTCTAAAAAATTACATCAGTGAAAATAAGGGATTGAGGGTAAACACCAATACTATCAAAACTCCAACATTAGATAACATTCTCAATGGATACCAATGACGATAGGGGAAATAATAAAATTGCAAATATATTACGGATTTCACGTGAGCAAAGCTGTGGGAACTCAGGTAGTATATTATAATGTACTGTGAAGAACATTAATGTTTATTTTCAAAATTCGGAATTTCAGTCTCCCTTGTCCTATATATGAGATTCGGTCTCTTTGTCCTAAATGGCAACCCTACCAAAGGGTCAACATTGATGAATAACATTTTTACTAAAAATTAATAGAGATTTGAGAAAGAATGTCGAACAATATCACGAATACTACGTTTGTTGAACCTCAGGTGCTCAAGTGGATTGTCATAAACTCCTAGGCCGTGGATACTCGAATCTGAATAGATTCGAAAATTCAGATTCCAACGGTCGCAGACATGCTCATTCATAGTCATGGGCTGAAACCATTATTTTCGTCATTTGGTCATTGAAGGAAAATGACTAAGGACAAACAGGCTGACAGAAGTTCTTCAATATTGTAACCATCATTGTGGTCAGCTGCAATATACTGTGACATTTATTTTCCGTTTTTTCTATTTTCTATTTTGGCAAGAGCTCTTATGTCAAATATCGGTCATCTTCAGACCCTAACAATGCATTGTTGCCGACGCCATATAGGACATTGTTAGGGCCTGAAGATGGCCGATATTCGGCCGGAAGTGCTCTCGCCAAAACAAAGAATAAAAAATAAAAAAGGATAAAGAAATGACGAAATAAAATTAATTTTAATTCGAATTTCGTTTACTTTGTACCAGAAATGACAAACTGTATTATACTGATTGTATGTTGGTAGTTTTAGAGATTATTTAGGGCATGGTTAATTTCTCCCAAAAGATCCGTGCAGAACCTTTAACACGGATGACGCTATAAGATGTATCTGTGATATAATACTTTTTTAAAGATAGTATCCACTTACAGCAATAGCAGCTGCGATGAGGATAATATCAGCTATGACGCACACGCCGCCCCAAACGGCGTGGATAGTGAACAGTACCATTGGCCCTAGAAGGTAGTGAAATAAAATAATAAAAATCGTTTGTTTGTTTAGCAACTACTTTGCGTGTGTGGAGCGTCCTTTTATGTATTTGGTTTATCCAGTTCCATTAACAATGTACCGTTTATTTCAGTTCCCTGTTCTAAGTTCTAAGTTCCCTGTAAGCGTGTTAAAATGTATTGTTCTCTGCGAATTTTAAGGAAATCGTTCTATATTTAGGCGTTTTCCGTATGTTCCTTTTCTTTTACGTCGGATATCTCTAGGAGATATGAAGAAGTGTGCGCGCACACTTTAAATTAAAATGGATTCCATTAATGAAATATTTTCCGTTTCTGCATCCGAAGTCGTATGACCCTTGGTTGGTAGGTCGGTGCCGTGTCTCGGGATGCGGTGCCATATTTAGTGCCGTATTTGGTGCCATAACGTGTGGGAACTTTAACGTAAGTGTTGAATGGCCAACCCTCCTTATCATTAGCGTAGGTCTTCATGAACACTTTTACACGAGGAGGTCGCTACTTGGAAAATTGACTTCCGGGTGGGACTTTTGTAGGATTGTAGTACCCTCAAAGGGTCATCGATTGTCAAAGAAAGAAAGCTCAATAGTAGCCATATGCGAGAAAAAAAACACTCCAATGTTTCATTTTAATGTATATATAGAACATTTATACTTATTTATCAACGTCGCATTAACGTTATCGGTAGCGTGCTTCCCTGCGAAGCACGTAACGGAGGTGTTGTTCCCTTTTAGGATAGTTTTTTTGTAAAAGTATGTTTAATTAAATTAATAATTTCAACAAAATAAAAATTAATTCCGAATATTATAACTAGTAGTATTACTATAATTGTTAATAATGAATCAATTCTTCTCACACATATATCTTTTCAGCTAGCATGTCTGTTGAATTTTGGTAAATGACTTCTCCCACCTACATTTCCTTTTGCGATTGAAGCAGAAGATTTTGATGTAATCAAATTATGTTCTTCTAGTAATCTTTGAAACTAACAACCGCATTCTTTAATCTCAACTTTGAGAAATCATCATAAAGTCTTCTGTAGTTTCTTCTTCAAATCCTCAAACACTTGCAATTTCTGTATTTGCAGACGATACAATAATATTTACCTATTAATATTTTAGACATTCAAATAACACGAGAGGATGTGACTATTACTTTGAAGTTTGAAGAGAACGATATGTTACGCACAAAACTCGAATTTGACTAGAGGACGAAGAAAAAGACCAAAACTAGTTGTGGCAGATACGATTTTGGAAGAACTAGTTTTGAGTGTCTTCAAGGACAGAACTAGTATTGAGCACTTTCAAAAATTATGGAATTTCGTGTACTTTAAGTAAATATAATTTCTAGAGTGTTTACTATGGTTAAAATATTGTTTTCATGCATAAGGCATTTATAAAAGTGATACATTCCCAAATTGTAATGTTTCTCATGCTTGGATGGATGGAAAATTTTCACTTTTCTTGTATGCTTTTTTTTACGATTTTTACGTTAACCTTTTTATGAATACAGCCGTAATATTAATAAGAATATAAATTTATAAATTTCTTCTTCTAAATTTTTAAAATCTATTTACACGTATAACATTGGATGGATGGATGTATGTATGGCACGCAATAAATCTCGTACGACGGAAGCAATTTCAATAAAATTTGGTACAGCGATGACTATCTGGCAACGAGCATTCTGGGGGTAAAACATGACTTGCACCCCTAGAGAGGGGTGAGAAGGGGGTGATATGTAAAATTACTCGGAAACGACCGATATTAGTGATTAACACATTTTTGAGGGTGCGCGAAGTGAAGAGTAATACTCCCCATGGCGCTTAAGTCTACAGACTATGAGAGAATACCTTTGTGTAGGGGAAGAGAGGGAGAAAATATAAAAAATAATCGAAAATGACCGGAGTTGAGATCATAATTTTCGGGGCCACTGGAACTAGTTCCAATCGCTCAAGACCACGATCAACATTTATATACATCTTCGGAAGAGATGCTATTTAAAATTGATCGAAAATGACATATCAGTGACAATTCTCAATTTGCGGCTTCGCTGTTAAATAGTGATATACTGATATAGTGTAAGTAAAAATTCAGCTTCCACGGGTAGTTAGACACCCCTAACTCTCCCTACCGTAAAATTGATATTGTTTTATCACAGGTTTGAATCATCGCAAGATATCGTATGAATTTCGTGAGATACGCAATCAGGAATTACTTATTAATATTCTTATAACCTCTGAATTTTATTCAGTGGCGCAAAGAAGGTCATTTGCATCAATTATTGTGTTGTTTATTGTAATTTCAAATGATATGCAGCTCTTTTATAGTATTTTTAAAGGTCAATCGTAAATCAAACATTATAGAAAGGAATTTGATATAAAATGAATAACACTAAATGTTAATTCTAATGATATCTTATAATTTTAAACCAATAAATAAATTACGTATGTAAGAAATATATTGATGCAAGATACAACGCTTGGCTATAATCGTGCAACATACAAAACAATATGCTCAGAGAGTAACATTACCAAATAGTTTATTTTTAGTTCTCAGGAAAGATAAATGGAACGTATCACTTTTATTTAGACTTCAAAATAAAATTGAGTTGTATTCATGCACTACGAGATTATAAGACAATAAAAAAAAGGAATTAATATTGCATTTTATTAATTATCTTAGATATCAATTTCATTATTTTCTCCACTTTCTTTCGTTACTATCGACATGCCGTAGAATTCATTGATTTCAATAGCAGGGGGCAAACGAGGCAATTCGGAAGCGTTCTTTATATAACTTTTTACGAATCAACATGATTGTTCATATTTGTGAAGATAAATTTATTGATTAGACATTAAACATGATTTTAAGAGTAGGGATAAAAAGCAGCGAAGCAATTGATGAGATAACAATACAAAACTAAATACAAAGTTATTGTGACTAGTAGGTTCCAGCATTCCAGATTCAAAGTCATTTTGTAAGAAGTTATTATTTTCACGAACAAACAAGAATTAGAAAGAAACGGGTATCAAACAATCCGCAAATTTGAAACAAAATCTGGTAACTAATTAATACAATGTATATATACATAAAATATAATTAAAATTAAACATTTAGACTAACTTAACTGATGAAAAATCAGCTCTCAAACTCATGAATGTTACTAAATGTCGATTTATTCTGAGCAAACACAATTAAACAACCACATCAATTGTATTTAAATTTCACAATATTTCGTTGTTGGATTTGTGCTGGTCTTCAAAGATGAAATTTTCGTTAATTAGTAGGATTTCATGTTCTATGACCTAATAACACTTTAGAATGCATCGTTCTAGAAGGCAAACATAATTTTGGAGAGCAATAGCAATATCAAATTAGTCATCAGCCATACATTTCACTCTATTACTACGCGTGCAGAGGAAGTAAACTAGAATAATGATAATTCGTTATTGATAGAATAATATGTTTTGCACTTAATAAAGTGTTAAAATCAGAAGATCTTGCTTACGCGCATACAGTGACCTGAAAAACAAATAATTTCGATATGTTTGACTTGTCATCTCTGCGTATTTCTATGGTCTCAAATATACGTTTTTTTAGTGCGACAACATCACATACCAGAATATTTTTTCCTCAGTCTTGTTATTTTTTACATAAGAGAAGAAGAAATGATACCTACAGGAAAGCTACAAAAATAAATATATCAAGTTACCAAAATACTTTTGTGGTTCTAGATTTATTATACGCTTCCGACGATAATTTTTACGAATATGTTTCTTTCTTATGACTACTTTTTCTTGTAAGTGAAGTTACAGATCCCAAATATATGTAATTATAGCCTTGAGGAAGTCTGACTAAAAGTCAAAACTTTGGCAGTCCAACGAATATTTTAACGAGGAAAAAACTCGCTTTCTTATAAATTAGAAATATTTATATTTTGGTCATCACTCATTGCTTCTCAGATTAAATGCTATCCCAGGATATATTGGTCTCTACGCTTTTTGGGTGTGGTGGAAGGAGAGATGGGATTGTGACTAGCGTATTGAAAAATAGAAGCTTTTCAAATCGAAACACAAACAACAATTAAAAATTTCAATAAGTATGTACTAACATCATTTATCTATATCTTAATGTAACAATAACAATTTTGTTTAATTATATATAGTTAATATTGGAAGATTCTACGATAGACAAAAAGTTTATTAATAGTTTATTATTAATAGATTTTAAAAAATATTTTGTTTGTTATGAGGAACGTGCTGAAACTGTAGGTTGCGAATAAGGAATTGTAAAAATTACCATTTATCTTCATCATAGGTTTCACTGTGTGGAAAAAGCACACTACTTTTTTGTTCATCGACTTGGAAACCGAAAAAAGCCACATTGAATAATGTCAACAAATAGTGTCCCGCGAGACCATCTTCCAAAAACGTGTTTGAAGAAAATATATTGTTTTATTTAACAAACATCATATAAAAATTGTTTTGTGTTTTAAATAAAGTTTATAAAATACCCACCTAATTTCAATTCGTAGCAAGACATGCAGAAATTGCATATAACATTTTTCTGTACAGAACATTGTGCTCCAAAAGTATTAGAAGATAAATTTGAGAAGCAAATTTAATATACTTTTATTGAAAATATTGTTTAGTTATAAATTACACAATTTAAAACATACCAATTTTCTACTCAATATCATTATTAAAATGGAATTTGCCATTACATATTTCTTAACTTTTGGTGAGTTCAGTATACAGTGATTTGGTGTATAATCATATCACACGTATTTCTGGTAACTTCAATACAACAAAGTATTGCAAAATTGTCATAGAAATTTGAAATTCTAGAATTGTTTTCTTTATTTTTAACATGATTCTCTGTAATTTTTTGTAGATTGTTTTCTTCTTATAGGAATATTTAAGAATGTAGTCATATGGTAATTTCAATCTTAAGAACTAAACAATTTCGTCATAAAATATAATATTGTATACTATCATTCACATATGAACAAAATAAAAACACCGTAATTTACGACTTCATGTATAGAAATTATTTTATAGAAATGTTGATCAAAAGTATTAAACTGTACGGAGACATCGTATACTTAGGATACGAATCAGCACAATGGAGATTGAAATTCGAAAGTATTCCAACTTTATCTCCTTCAGTTGCTAGCCACATTGCCAGTTTTTCGTAATGCGACGTTGTCGAATTACCAATTCCTCAGCATATGTTTAAGATTTTCCTAAGCAATGTGAGAGCATGAATTAAGGTTTCGTTCATTACAGCTCCCAAACATATTACGAGCTGATTTGTGATATAAACCATTTTCAAAAACCAGTGCGCAAATGTCACCGGGAATCGAACCAGCGGCGTAGCGACAGAAGAGTTACAGTGGAGCTTCATTTCTCTCAGCCAAATGTATTTTTACCCAGATGGGGTAAAGTGTTTGTTGAAAAACTGGACGTCTCTATCGATCATACAAATAGGCACCCAATTCAACGTTTATTGAATCGTTGATTTGTATAGGAAGTACTTGATATGGAGGGAATTGGAAGGGTCTCCCTTGTAGATCGACATTTGTAATGAAATGATACGGCCAAACATTATATAATTACTCTCGTCTGAGAAAATCACGTTTCTCCGATTCTAATTCACGCTTTTCTCAGCAAAAGTTAACTTATACACTATATGTATTTAATCCGATACCTGGCGGTGCGGTTCATCGCAATTCAATAAATTTTTTGCAAATTTTTTCAACTCAAAAAATCGGAAAATATCGATCCACATTCAAGTACTTCCCAAGGGAGTTTCCGCGTATGAGAATACTAACCTCTATGAGATCACCTGAGAGGTCTGTGGGTGTCGCAAGTTAAATGTCAATGGTTCCATTGACAAAAAGGGCCATTTTTTCTTAAACTGACCGAAATCAACGATTCAAAACACGTTGAATTGGGTGCCTGTTTCTGTGATAGAGACGTCGAGTTTATCTAATATTTCTGTTACATATCATGTTATTTAACAATAATTGCAAATAATATAAAATCTTCGAAAATCACTTGGATCTACAACAAACAACACTTGATAATTGATGCCAATATGCTTTCATTTCTTTATGCCATGGGCACGTTTGGGGCCTACAAGGAGTCAGTTTGAATTGACTTCACTTTAATAAATTTATTGTCAAAAAACAGTACAAACTGCGTATGACCACGTGGAGGAAAAAAAAACTAATTTACTCTCCGGAAGCAAGCAAGGGACCATCCCATCAATTCCGATCAAGGGCTAAAGAGAATTGTCAAGATATAAGCTTAAATCTAAATATTTCATAAACGTACGACTCGGCTAGCAAATTTATGTGATTGAAGTCCTACAATGGAATCCAGATTGTATCGTGGAACAAATGCGATTTTTCTGCGTTATTCATCATTCAGTTACATAATATTATAATTTCCAATATATTCCATTCCATGGCATGTCGTATTGAGACCATATAATTGCGAATTGATTTAATTTCAAGGAGAAATTAAGGTTTTTTGTCTTCATAAGTATTACTTGCTAAAAAAAACTTTGAAATGTGTATGATTAAAAACTTAAAATTATTCCACTAATAATGATAAAATTCAAATTTTTTCTCCGCGAGTTTTATTAGGAATCTCTTCGATGTTTCCGCTCTACCATTAGACCACCAAATATAAAAGCTTATTTAATTCTACGTTCTATTTATTAAACAAAAGTGACGTGTCATTCGCGTTTCCGTTGTATTTTCGGGATAACACTTCTACGATGTAAATTTGAATTTTAAAAGGCTGTAAAAAGTAGAACGCCATTTAAATACTCCTCATTAGTTACTTAAATATTCCAATGAAAAACCTTATTCGTATAATTTCATATTTTTGTTCAACGTTTTCTGAAAATAGGAAATTCTCTGTTGTATTGATGGTAAAAAATTATGTTAATTAGAGGAGATTTCTAGATTTAAAATATCAAGTTCTTAAAATATGACCCTGAATCTGTAATGCTGAGACCAAGAAGTTACAATAACTTCATATTTAAATTTGTATGTATCTTGCCAACTGCGTAGCTGCTATTTTAATTTACTGTAAATATACTATATTTATATAAGACATAATGACTAATTAATACGTTTATCTTCACAAATATAAATATCTATGTTCGTTCGTAAAAAGATATATACTCGTAAAGAATGCATCTAAATTACCATGTTCGTCCCCTGCTATTGAAATAGATGAATAATACTGAATATCGATGGTGACATTTTAAATAAAGAATGAGTTTTTATTGTTAATATTATTATTATTATTATTTAGTTAGTTCTCTCAACTTGTGTTGGTTTTCTCTCAGCAGTGGATTATTAAATCAAGTTCTGCTGGGAGGAAGAATCTATTTCAGGTCCAAGAACTTTCTGGTGATGTGGGCTGAGGACAGAAGGACGCTGTGTTGCAATCTACTTATTAAATTGGTGTTGATTTTGAGTTTTTTAATGGAGTCGACCAGGGATTGGGGTACTAGTCCTAGGGTAGATAAAATGATAGGCACTATGATCACTTCTTGAACATTCCAGAGTTTTTTTTACTTCAAAGGCTAGTTGTTGTTATTTTGATATTTTGTCGTTCTTTGTTTTTTCTAGATTGTTGTAATTTACGACAGCAAAATCGATGAGATACATTTTTGATTCTTTTCTTTTCCAAAGGATGGTATCAGGTCTGTTGTGAATTGTTGTTAGGTCAGTGAGAATGCTTCTGTCCCAGTACAAAATATTTGGTTTCAAATCATCATCATCTTATTATTATTATTATTATTATTATTATTAAATGTGTATCAAATGAATTCTGTAATTGTGAAGAATATAAGTGGTACTCTTAATGTGTTTCTGAGGTGAATTATCAGCCAATACCATGTCATTCAAGTTTAAATCACATGATACGGTACCTCCAAGCTGATGGTGAGAAGGACGAGACAAAAATAATGTAGAATGACCTTATTAGAGTCAAATTGATAATTTTCTCTGTGATGCATTATTATAATCAAAGGTGAGAGTGGGGAAAGGTGTCACACGTGCAAAATATCGAAAATCATCGATGTAAGCGTCGCGTTTGTAGTATTTGGGGTTGATGAGCAAAAGCACGCTACGGATCGCACTACTGCACCATTGAAACTGAAGGTTAAATGTTTAATACACATATTGAAATGAAAATTTGAGAGTTTTTTTCTCTCGGAAATGGCTGGCTATTACGCTTTCTTACTTTGACAAAAGGTGATCCTTAGATACTACAATCCTACGAAGTTCCACTCCGAATTCAATTTCCCAAGTCGCGACCTCCTCTTGTTAGATATATTTCGTAGATGGACTTTCCTCCTTTCCCGTAGATTTGAATGTTATACGAATACACTCACCACTGCCATTCTTAAAAAGGAGCGCATGTCTTGCACCTTCAAACACTCCTGTTAGCGCAGATACTATCTGAAACATTTTATTCAAGGTTCCAATGTGATGCACTTCCAGTGACATTTCTTCTTCAGTTTTCTTTATTTATGGCCTCAGAAAATTAAAGAATGAAATGAATCGAAATTTATGATGTAAAAGCTTTGTAATGAATTTGTCAGAGATGAAGCAGTCTTCATTACAAACAAAGAGTTCATAAATTATTGATTTTAAACAAAATTAATAAAAACATATATGAAATATATTGAAAGGTACTGGACAGTATTATTGATTTGTTAGTCATCGATTACGTAGCACTACAAAGGTTAAATAGAATTGTTTGATGATATTTCTAAGTTTTCTTTGTTCTGTACAGATAAGTTGGAAGAGGGAGGTGGTCAAAGAATTCTAGCAATATCTGCCTGTTAGTCCCCCTTAAAACTCAACCCCAATTACTAGTATCTAATATCATTTTAAATAAAAAATATTAAATGTACTGAAAATACGTTGAAATAAATAATAAATTTTAAACATATTGGCATCTTAGAGTTTTTTGAAGTCACTCTGTCACAGAATTGATGTGTTCACTATGTTACGTCAACTGGGATGTCCCACATCAATGAATATAGAGCTACAGCATCATAATCTTCAACTGTTTAAGTTACAGGGTTTGATTCCGCAACGAGGACGATCTACTTCCCAATCATACTTGGAGGCATAGCATAACTTACCACTCCCACCACTCCGATTATGATGGTGCCAACGCGGAGACTGCAGCCACAGCAGCAGGCGTTTACTTGCACCGGCATGGTTGCTGAGGGAAGGCTATGCACGACACATTAGCTGATGATGTTGATGACTCTTGATTATCTGAGTATTTTGTTAAATTTTGGGAATAAGGACAGGAAACATGAAAATAAGGGTCGAGTACTAAATTAAAAAAAAAAAATAGATTCGTGCTCCAGAACCAAATTGATTTGCATAGACTTACATAAAAATAAACACAGTGGTCTATGATGCGGGTTGTCCGTGATAGCAGAAGATACTGTGTGGTGTCGCCCTATCTCTCGCACTCCCGCTAGGAGGAGGGAAGGAGGGGAGGTGCGCAATGGTTTGTGGGCAGTAGTCAGCAGTCAGAGAGGGGGATCGAGTTCCCCCACCCAAGTCGATGTGCGAGAGAGACAGAGACATCTTCGTTTACCCTTTCGAACAACAGGTACATAAGACCGCTGGGTCTATTTATATTTATGACCATGATTATTTGATTAACATAATGAAGCTTGCTCTATGTTCAGTTATTGGGTGAAATAAAAACAAGAAAGCATGCGTTTTTTTCACTCGAGTACTGCTGAGAGGGGCCTGGAATTTACATTAATAAAGTATTCAGCAGAATAATACACTGTAAAATGTGCCATTGTATACAATTTAGTTGAGTAATAAAATTTAATTTACTTACATTCATTGTTTTAACAGTGTTTGATACACCGCGTTTCCCAGAAAATGACGAATACCTTATATTTTATGTTGTGAACTTCATCTCAAAAAATATATAGTATTCGTCCGTCATAAGGCCGTAAGTTATTTATTATTTATGTAATTTGATTACATAATAAACGTTAAATGTAGAATTTTTACTTCTTTAAGCTTACGAAATTTAGTTTGAAACATTTCCTTACTATTGCGTTACCTGTACTTATGTTCTTAGCTCTTCCTATTTGTTTAAAACTGCCAAATATATTGGATATTCGAATATCCTTTAGTTTTTGAATAGCCACATATCAACAGCAGGAGTCGTTGTCAGACGACTAACTTACATTGTTAGATAATGAGAAATAACAATGGCATAATGTTAGCAATGGTTCAAGTCGTAAATCACGTACGTACAAAACTGGTCCATCTGTCATTTAGACATTGAATAGTAGATCGTACGGTAAAACATTCGAGAATAAAAAGATTAAAGATTAGGTTAAAATTTTCTTCCGCTTTAAGAGAGTGTATATGATCATAGGAGCCCTGGTATAGGATGTCCGAAAGGATCTTCAAATGAAAGGTGACACCAACGACGTTACGTTCACTGGGCGACACTTCATCTACTAAGAACACAATCGTTGTTAGTTTTCAAGCTCGCTTTCGGTCGAGGTGTGAATGTCTCTGTGACTGCTAGGATGTTGCAACTGAATGTGGCTCAAGAAAGAGTCAATATTTTAAGAACTGTTCAAACATTAAAGCAAATTTGAGACATTATGACAGACGACAAAATGCGATGACCCCAAGAATTGTATTCCTCAACAAGAAGAATTCTACAATTATATTATAAGGAGGTATTCTTACATTTTATTTTTCTTTCCATTAAGAGATTTTAGAGGGAAAGTCACTATCGGTGATAATTGTGATGGAATAATTAATATTCCCTCACACATTGAATCATTCCTCTTCAAAGTGAATTTGTTGTTTGTATTAGTGAAATTTTGTCATACGGTTTTTTAATTGTATAAAATTGAAATCGAAAAATGTCTTCCTTGTTCGCTCTTACATTGTAATGAATATGTATCCTCCAAGTTATCATGCAAATTTCTCTTACGGATTTTAGAGGTAATCGAAGTAATTTGAGTCATCGTCCTCTGTATTGAGACATACTCAGAAGAAGATTTATATGGTCAAAATTTCGGTAAGCCTGATACAATGTAATATCTTCATAATTAACTTGTTAGTGATACTCAAAAAACGTTTCAGGAATAAACTAACATAAATTACTTAGTTTCCCATGTAATGGGTGAATTGCAATATACTGAGTAATGGAAACATATCGAAGAAGTTTTCAATACAATACCATACATCATGCAAAATACCTTATTGCTTTTAATGATGCGTATTTCTTTTTCATTCATCTTGCAAGTAACTTTTTTCTAGAACACGTAATTTTACGAACACAGACTATTATTTTATTTTAAGATACAAAATAATTCAAGGGAAGCTAATTGGTAAACGCACGGTACATATCAACTCATCAGTCTGATATATGAAAGAAACTAATGCACAATTACCACAATAATACACCGCCATCACCGTGAGATCTGGGTGAAATTGTTCTCGTCAGAAGAATACACGACATTTTTGACGTGAATTTGGCTAATATGTAAAATTATCTCTCTTTTATGCCCCTACTAGAGAGTTTTAACGACGGGCATCCACATAAATAAACTTAAGGTGGTCATTCACGGTAACACCATCCTTCCAACGAAAGGATGCCTCGCCAAAATCGCACCGTGTCTGGAGAACACGCAATGGATAAAGTGATGTGACGGAATCATTCGGATGTTCGAACATTTCCCTGTGTCTGTATATAATGCTCCTGCTCATGTTCATCATTAAATCGCAAAACAATAACGAATGATTCATATAATTCTAGTGTTTCAATGAAATGGTGTATGAGCGGGGTACTGCCCTTGTATCTTGACATGAAAGCGAAAATTCGACTGTTGCGAGTGGGTTCGATCTACTGAGATGCTAAAATGCAGACACTTCCGATATTATGACAGAGTTTTTTTTCTTGAGGCTTTATGGTTCGTCAACTCATTAGAGCCCTTGCAATTAGGGAAAAATGCAGTTACGCTCCATAGGGAAGAGACGTAGTGATCCTTAACCGTGCGTGGGACTCGTCGAATAACTCGACCATTCACACTAAACAAAACCCTTCTGAATTCGCCAAATATCTAAACACAAAGATGATAGGAAAGGACAGAATAAAGTTGATCAACACAGTATACATAAAAACAAGTAAATTCTGAAAATAAATATTTTCAAAACAAAGAAAAAGAAAGAATGTAAGGTAACAAGAAGGAGAAAAAGAAAGAAGAATGCAAATATAAACTCTCCCGAGAACTTGTGAGAGAAGTCCCGATCTGTTTATGAAATTCAATACTTTATTAACATTATCCATTTCATTTTCGAGAAATGTTGGTAAATCAGCAGACAGACCAATTTATATTCGTATTCTAGTCTATTTTCTGCAATCAATTAGTAGGCGATGCACTGTAGAAGAAAATTTACACTGTAGAAGAAAATTGGCAGGAGGTCTGGTCTCCTACTTAAAAATACACAACTTGTTTTCTCAGCAGAAAAACGAAAGTCAGTCGTCTTTGACCAATGGTACAATCTATTGAAGACGAGTTGTATTTGTCTGTTGGCACCTGCGACACTCTGTGATGAGCAAAAGATGGCAAAGTCATCGACAAGAATGGAGTGTTCGACAGAATTCTTTACAGCTGATGGTATGCTGTTAATGCCCACTGCAAACAAGGTCTCACTCAGGACTGAGCCCTGAAGGACACCGTTCTCTTGAAGAAGGACATCCAATTCTGTATCGGAAGGAACGCTGATCCAAAAAGGACTGTAACAGCTGGGTAATGTGTTCTCTAAAACCCCAGACATAGAGTTGTAAAATACCATGACACACTGTAGTATCATAAGCCTCCTCGATGTCAAAAAATATTCCGACAACATGTCATCGGACGAAGAGATCTTGGATTGCTGTTTCTAACAGAAGAAGATTGTCCAGGGTTGAATGGTACTTCCTGTACCACACTGAGATCGACTCAGCAGGTTATGCGTACCAGGCAAGTCGTTAATTGATCATTCTCTCCAGAGTTTAACCAACGAAACTCGTCAAGGCGATGCTTCGATAACTACTGATGGCTGTCTTGTCCTTTCCGGGTTTTAGTAGAGCGATATGTGTTGCCTCCTTCCAGGAATTAGGGAATGGTTCCCCGGACCATGAAAGATATAATATATCCAGAGGGAGTCTTTCGATTTCAGACTGAGTTGTCTGAGCATCTTGTAGTTAATGGATTCAGTGCCGGGAGCAGTGTCGTGGACTGTCACTAGAGCTGACTCAAGTTCCCACCTTGAAAAAGTAGAGTTGCTGGGTTCCCAGTTGGTGGAACCGAAATCAATAGATGTGCTTTCTGCTATTTCCCTTTTCTTCCCGAAGTCAGAATCGCAGTTTGCTGTTGACGTTAAATCAGCAAAGTATTTTAACTGATGCCATATCTCTGTTGTTGGTGAGAACCTGACCCTGATAAATGAGTCCAGATATTGGGACTCGAGAATACTTTCCAGATATCTTTGTGATTGACTCCCATACTTTAGTGGACGATGTTGTTCTCTTAATGGTATTTAGAAACTTTCCAGGAAGTGTAATTGGATTCTTTGATGGTTCTGCGCGCTTTTGCTCTAGCAATCCGATATGCGGCGCGTTTTTTCGGAGATGAACTACCCTATAATTTCAGCAGTGCTCTTCTCCTCGCCCGAATGGTGGAATACCCTGCATCGTTCCTCCAAGGGACATGAAGTCTTTGCGGTAACATAGGTGTTTTCGTAATGGATTCTTCAGCGACATGATGAATCACCTGAGTCAGATTTTTGACCTATTCTTGGACACTTCTCGTTTCTCTGAAAACAGCCAGAGAACGGTACAGTGTTCTGTTAGCCTTTCTGAGTATCTATTTCTGAGGCATGCATTCGGAAAAAGTCGCATGTTCCTGCAAACAACCAGATAGGATGATGGTCGCTACCATGCAGATCATCTTTACATCCCATCGGAAAATTTCAGCAACTTCAAGAGAACATACAGACAGGTCTATAGCAGTCAATGACCCTATAGCAAAAGCAAAGTGGGTCACTTCCCCGGTGTACAATTAATACAGGTCTTCTCGCTCGAAGAAACAGTTCAGATGTTGATCCGTGTGACAGCCACTCGCAGAACCCCACAACACTCTGTAAGCGTTAAAATCTCCAATAAGAAAGAATGGCCGAGGTAGTTTATGGACGAAATTCGTTAGGCAACTTCCGAGAAGTCTCGTGTCGGCGGATGATAGATAGAACACACTTTTATCATTGGAACGGTATGAATTTTAACTGCTATAGCCTAGATTTGAGTATGTAGGAGAACGGGTGAGGTGAGGACAGTTTTTTGAACAAACACTGCTACTGCATCCGTTGCTCGCTCTTCCGTGGTGTCATACTTCAAGCTGATGTATCCTTGCAGAGAGCGAAAGTGTTCTGGTAAAAGATGTGTCTCTTGCAGGCAAATGCATATCGGACTGCGACGCGCTAAGAGCTGCAGTTCCCCGCGATGAGCTCTAGTCATTAACGTTTCACTGAAGTATGTAACCTCCTTGGTCGGACTCCTGACCGTGCATTTTCGCGTCATAGTCGGACAATGCACAATCCGATTCGGAGGAAGGCTGTACAGAGATGTTCTTTTTCGTCTCCGCGACTTGTTGGACGGTGTTGTAATTTTCAAAAAATAAGGTTCAGTGGTCTGAACCTGGTACACTGCTTTTTATTCTTATGTTGGTTGGTACTTGCTGCAATTACTTTAACACTGCTTAGTTTTTTCTGTATTGAAGTAGAAGCACTGGGTTTGGTGGAGTTTTTGATTTCGCAGGAACGGTTCGAAGATCGTTCTTCCCACGTTTGCACTATTGTAATTTTGCAGTGTTTTATGTCAGAGATGGACCACCATTGGGGTTAGGGGGACAAACATAGAAACCCTATGCGGGGAGTGGCAAGGGAAGATCATGAAAACATTTTTAATCGGAAATGACGAGTTTAATCTATAGATTTCAGGACCATTCAGTAAATAGTGACATGCTGTTTCGGTACAAGTGCCGCACATATGAGGGTTAAATGTGTGAAGTGGTGTGCTAGACTCATTGGTGACATTTCGATTGGTTTTTTCTCTCACGGACAATTTTTCGTTACTTGCTTAGAGTGGTTACATCCAAGGATTGATTTAATCTTGCTGCTGGATGTAAAACTCAAAATGTATTCTATTTTTAGAATAGGATATTTTGACGTGTTGATATCTATCTTTTAAATAAGAAGTTAGCCATTGATGTGGAAGTCCACGAATGCCTAAAGAATGCAATTTGGTAAGGAGAATTTCGTGATCGATGACATCGAATGCTTTGGATAAGTCAAGAAAAACACCCTGAGGATTTTCTCCGCGGTCTAGTGATGTGGTAACATCGTTTAAGAAGGAAAATATGGCGCTTGTAGTGGAAAAGGAGTTCCTAAAACCGTGTTGATCGTTAGAGAGAATGTTATTTTTTGATAAAAAATCTAGAAGACGCTTATAGAACAATTTTTCTAGGATTTTTGAGAAAGTGGGTAGTAGAGATATTGGTCGGTAATTTCCAATATTAAGTTTGTTTCCTTTCTTGTGTAAAGGTTTCACTTTAGCTCTCTTAAATATATTGGGAAACACCCCTTCCGATAAAGAACTATTAAAAATATTTACGAGTGGATTTAATATAGCGTGGGACGAAGATTTAACAATAAACTCAGGTATATCATCTATGCCTCGTGAAAATTTGTTTTTTAAGGAGCTGATGATTCCCATGACTTCACTGGCGTTAGTTTCGGAAGTGAACATAGAATTGGGTATGTGGGTGGATATAATTGGAGGACATAGATTTGGAGATATTGAGTTCGTTATTTTATCTACTTCTGAGAAGGAAGAATTAAACACATTTGTGATGTCAAATGGATTTGATACGATTTTAGCATCGTTTAGTAGGGAAATGTTTTCTTCGCGATTTTCAGAAATTGACGTGTAATTTTTAACAATATTTCGCATTGTTTTGGTCCGGTTGTACGATTTTAGTACCTGCCTGTCGTTTTCCACAAGTTTAGCTGCATAGACTACTTTTCGAAGAATAGTCTTATATTTACGAAAATAATTATGGAATTCGGGTGGTTGGTTATAGCGTTTTGAAAGATAATATAAACGGCGTTTGTTTTTTGAAGAAATTCTTATCCCTTGGGTGATCCATCTATTGTATTTCTTTGTGTTAATTAACTTGCGTTTTATGGGAAAGCTAGAGTTGTAATTGTTTTGGGAATATTGAGATAAACACATTGAATTTGTCGTCGGTGTTTTGGCAATTATTATCCATTTATTATTCCAAAATGAATTGTAAATATAATATACAGTGAAAATTTGAGATTAATAATAACAAACGTTTTAAATGACTTTCCGGTCTATGGAAAATCCGCCACTATCAGAGGGAAAACCGGAGAAAAACCTGGGCAAGGATGGGAACTACAAAACATTAAGATAAAACATTGACAATAAAAAATCAAGAAGAAAAGAAAAAAAATTAAAACTATTAGATAATAATAAGAAAACATTCACAATTTGTAAATTTAACAGGAAACCCTCTCTTCTGCGCTTGTTGAAATTCACTTTCAAATGTCATTGATTTTGATTTAATTAAGTGAACAATACGTGATTTTAACAAAATTTAGAAAAATTAGTTACACAATTTAAATCGTGGATTCGTTCCTTATTTTTTCACCATTTCAGAGTTCTCATTATCTTTACTTGCTTCTTTTTTATTCCGAAATAACCAAAAGTCTAAGAAAATATTTCCGACACCACCGTTGAAGCTGAGAAGTAGGATCTGGTCGTCGCGTCATCCGATGTGTTCAGATGCCAGATTCCCGACCCTGCACGTCTGCGCTCGGAGCAGAAGGAGTCAGCTGATGGATACGTCGACGCAGGTGCAGTCCCTGAAGTAACGTCTCACCAGTAACGGAGAATAGCTGGACCTCAAGTTAGCTGATCGAGACTCTTCTGTTTCCTTCAGTACCCCAAATGTCATGTTGTGACTAGATTTTGTCACTTGCCACTTTATCCGTGTCCGATGTCGACATTGAAGTTGAGGTGTGAAAGGGAAACATTCAAAACCTTTTGCTTTCTTACTTAGTTTTTTTTTTGTGGGGCTTTACGGCTCATGTCGACATCAAAGGACATCGGAGCCCGCACATACTTAGTAAATAGAAGGTATTGTAATCGTGAAAAAAATCGAAAGTGAGGATTTCGACTGAAATATCCGTTTTCGCGACCCCTGATACAGAAAAAAATGGTTTTTGGCACAACGTCCGTCGGTCTGTCCGTCTGTGCGCTGCAATTCTGAGAAAATATATGAATCAATTTGATTCGTATTTATGGTAGAATCTACTTGTTGTCGATACACGTGCTCTAATTTTTTTAACTTTTAAACAAAAGATACTTCACATGAAGATCTAAGCACTCTTTTGAATGTTTCTCACAAACGACTCCAACGATTTTACTTAAATTTACTGTTCATAAGGTTCAATTAGTATGCTTTACATCCGCATTAGTGGTATTTTGCTTGAAAGTTTGTTATAAACGCAGTGAAATAATTTCTGTCTGCTACTCTTACACATTAGTTTACTGTTTCAAGAAGCACGAATAATATTCAGCAGTGTAAATGAACCAAGCAGACGTAGAATACACTTTTCGTAAATTAAAATAAAAGATCCGATAATGATAAAATGCATAGAAGGACAGCAAACACGCACTGCAGATACGAAAATACACTAGTTTCCGTCTACAACGAAATTACATTTACGTAATTACTTTTACGATATTTATAAGACTGATATGTCGCTATATGTTTTAAAATAATATTCTGAATATTTATTTTACTTTCAAATTTCAAATAAAAGAAGTAATAAGTTCATCTAGCGCATTTAAACATGAATAGAACACTGGAGGACGACCTCAATATAGAGAACCACGCCAGAAATGACCCTTTCGCAATAGAATTTTTTCTGCAGACGATGAAACGTATATGAGAAAGTGTGTGCAATGGTTTTGCACCACTAGTTTCAATTTTACTCCGCCTAACCCTACAAGTCAGAACTGTATTTTTACACATAATTTCAATTTGATATATATAAGCTCTTCGTTATTTCAGTGTGTGTGAATATAAACATAGATTCTACTAGTTTGTATTAATATATTAAATGACAAAAGTTTGACTTTATTCTTCTAATCGTTATTCCTATTTCTGAAAGGTAACTTTTAGTAAATATTACCTTTTTTCCGGTCATGCTTTCGGTAACCAACTTCCGATAATGAGTTATCATTACAAATATTATTTTCTGGACATTGAAGGAATTACATTTCGACTGTGAACTATTTGTTATAAAATTAAAATTCTCGTAAGTTAAGGAACGACCTCCTCGGTGTCGCTGATCAGTACATGGAAACAAGCGCCTGAACCCTAATTATTTTACTAGGCAATGTCGTGACGATGTTGTGAAAATTATGCAACGTGCATAAGAAATTATGTTTGATTATCTCCATCGAGGTGAAGAAATAGCTTTTAAAATATAGCTGGTGAATATCCAAGACAAATGTTGCGGATATTTAATCAATGCAAGAGGTTCCCATCAAGCATTGTACAGGAAGTCTGAAGTTAATTGCAACAAATAAAATTGATACATTAAATTTCGTAATATATCAAAATATTATTGATAAATATTTGAACTATGCATGCGAATTATTCCTACTCGTTCAGCTAGTTAAATGTCATTTTCGCTGGTACTTAAAACATTCAACCTCTAATAAAATATGTGAGCACAGGATTCTTTTAATTTAGAATTAGTAAAATTTCAAGGTCTTTTTTTGAGTATTATTTATTAAATATAGTAAATTCGAATTAATGAAATTAATAATGTCCTGCTCATCCTTTCCTTTTCCGCCGTCGCCAACGCTCAGGAATTTTTTCTTCTTCTCATTGTTTGAAGGCTTTTGCTTCTGATTACGTAACCCGTAAAATATGTTCCATGAGGTCATGAACGACAGGTTACTCTAGGGTTCTGGTCCTCGTTCATGAGGTCAATCTTACCACAGTTAAATAGTGACGAGTGTTTAGAACGTCCTACACCAGCGACCGAGTGAGGCATTTCACTGTGGGTGGCACTAATTTACAGCTCCAATTCACCGAGCGGAGACGTTCGTATACGGAGTTTCGAATACCAGAAATTTTTCTTGCCGTCAAACTTGCGTTCATGGAGTCTCATCCCATATCACACAAAATCATACCGCCTAGATATTGGTTTAATCCAATTATACATCATTGATTATAAATGTTACGAAAAAGAGTTCATTATTAAAGATTGTCAATAATAAAAATTACTGAAAAAGCTTTCATATTTCATGCAAATGTAATTTTCTAATACATTTTCATCAACTTTACGTTATTAGTAATTGAATAATTTATTATCTTAATTCTCAGAACTAATTAACGTGTTGATGGGGAATTCTACGGTATGAGCGGCTGAAATGCAAGCAATACACTATGCACTTTAGTATTGTTTCCTCTGTCAAAGTGAATAGTATAATAAAACCGCTAATATCTCTTTCGAATCTTACATGATTTTAGAATACACGCTCACTTTTACACGTACAATTGTACATAAGTGCGAGCAAATGATAAATTTGTGAAGAAAAACTGAAATTCACGGCGATAAAAACCGTTCAACGTAGAACGTGTATCGCCTAATTTCTCATCGAGGTCCAGTAGGCGGAAGCTAAATATATGCAGGAGCGGCGGCGGAGGCGGTATCGCCGATGTAGTTGCAAGCGACAGCATTCGCGGGGTCTCACGGCACTGAGTTGCAGAAACCTTTAGATACACATTGACAGGGAATCGGTTTGGAATGACATATCCGCACTTGCGTCTTCGTATTGAACGCTCCCACAGCGTCCGCCAGCGGGTTGGATGAGTGCACCTGTTTGTAAGCGTACGAGCCGCGTCTTTTCAGTTCGCCTCGATGCATAAATACGTGCGCAAGACGTCCGTAGTCATTGCAGGTAAAATGTTCACATACAATTCGATTTGGCTATGTAAACGTTTGTCTCTCTCTGTATCATTGTAGTTAAAAAATAGTCATGCACGTGTATTAAATAGATATAACGAACAATGGTGTGTATAATAAACAGCTTTAAATAAATATTTCAAGCGCAATTTAAAATTATATTTACTGTAGCTCCATAATCAGCGTCATAATCATTCGAAATTTGCTTGTGTAATTGTTTCACAATTCGAAGCATTAATAGATTTATGAATGTGAAGTAATATTCAATGTTACATCAATAGTCACCGAATATTCGATGCGATCATCAAGTAGTTCTTGAATTAAGAAAAATATAAATAAATGCAAAAAATTTCGTGGGAGGTACATTTTGAATTTTCCGTTTAAGATTCCTGATAAATTTGATAAACGAGATTTTAGATAAACGAGTTTTTTGTTCTCGTCCATTAATCTTCTTATTTTTTTCTCTCTAGAAAATGGTCCAGAAAAGAAATTCCACATATTGTTGAATTTTACTTTGTTGAGTACACTATCCAAGAACTGCATTCCCTCATATTACTTTAACATTTTTTAAATGAAAAAGTTGTGTCGAAGGAAATTTTTATTTATAAATTTGTTTTCGATTAATTCGTAATGATATGAAACTGTTTGCAATGAATACATTACGAAAATATTCATACTCGTATTTTCATATATTTAATATAAGTTTAATAATAGATTTTACAATTTCAGAGTACTGTATTATCATAATATGTTAGTAGTTGCTGAAATATTCTAGATTTTTTAAGTGTCTAAATAGCTTGAATCGTAGAACTTTCAATATTTACTCAATGAAAGGGTACATTGAAGATAGTGAAAAGCATTTTATTTGTAGGTTTTAACATTTCATTTTGAGTTCATAAAGTTATTTATCAAGCCGTAGGATACTCGAACGGGAAAATCTTTTATTTTTAACAATTTCCTCCTCTCCGATGTCACACCACACTTCAGACTTGTCATACAAACTGTGGAAGCGATACGTAAACATCATGCTATTACTCGTATTTCGGCACTGCGCATTATTCTTCACACGTCTTCTACGAAGCAGCAAATCTGAGACGACACCAGTTTCTGAGCTTCGACAAAAATAACTTTGTTATACTATTTCCTAAGAAATTTATTTGCAAACAATTGTAAAGACCAATAATAATTAAATTCACAATAAAAATATTAAAGATGCAGGGAAAATAAACGTTGAAGCATAAGAATGTTACGCTGACATCTTAAGAAGTGGTGCTGTGTGTCTTACATGTCAATCTACCTGCCTGCCTCTCCCTTTAGTGACACGGAAATTTGTGTTAAACCAATGCATTTGTGTTATTGACTAGACTATGTTATCTTATAACCAGCATGTTCGCTAAATAGATGCTGTATGTAGATTTCTATAACCTCGAGATCGGACTAGTGGACTAGTGTTCCACATCAGGACTGTTTGTTTGATTATGTACGTATTTGGATCAGATAAATGGAAGCACTCGGAAGGTAAATTAGAATATGTGGACGTAGGATTCGATTTTGATTCTGTGAGATCCGATACCACGTAAGATATATCTTAAGAATAAGGAATATTTTATTCCACATTAAAAAAACATTACAACAAAATCTTCCACGAATCAAATCAGAGTTACCATACGAACAACAGTGTTAATAATAATAACAACAATATTAACAATAATAATAATAATATTATTATAATGTTTTAACTGCAACTGGGCTAGCTTACCAGGTGGGAGAATATAAAAAGTAAAAAGTTTACCACATATAAAACAATAAATGAAGTTAAATCTAGAATATTTCAGCAACTACTAACATATTATGATAATACACAACTCTGAAATTGNATATATATATATTCCCTTCTTACATAACTCTCTACACTTCACTTTCTTCACGCATTCAATGCCGCACATTTTTTCCATGACATCTTACCTAATCTTGTGAATAGATGTAGGTAGGCATTGAACTCCGATCTCAAATCATTCTACATATATAGAAATGAAAATTTTTTCAACGTTGCTTTTTTTGTTTTCTAGTTCAAAATGTGAAGTGTGGTCGTTTTACATATCCGAGTGTCATGTTCCAACTCTTCGTTTTCATATTTCCATGCAAACTCATTCCTATAAGCTTATGTAAGTTGACTCGTCTAGCTAGTTTTCTTTTATTTTCTAAAGATTCCAGAAATAGGCAGTTTTTAAATTGGAACTACCAATAATTTATTCATGATTTTTTCTTACTTATTTTCGGTCGGGTATTTGACCCTTCCGATGAGGATCCCAACAAGCGGCTGCGTACTCATCTACGCGTCTAACGGGAGAAGAGTAAGCGAGTTTTCGTGTTTCAATTTTTTCGTTTTTAACGGTACGCATTACGAAATGAAGATCTACAGGATTGATCAGACTATTGTAAATCATTTATTTCTACCTTATTCGTATATTTATAAAATCATATTTTCGATTGAGCTGTGTTTGGTATAATGCAGGCGAGTCTTCATTAATTTTGATTGAAACTAACGAGGGTTGTTTCGGTACATATTTTCTCAAGGAAAAATTAAATAATTTTCAAAAACACTCACAGAAATTAAACTCAATGCTTGTATGTATTCTCTTTTCCAAATAAAGAAAAATTAAAGAACGATTGAACATAATTTAATAACATTAACAAAACAATTTTCACAATTTATAAATTTGCCAAATGAAGTATTAGTTATAATGGGAATCCAATTGAAACAAAATTGAAAAAAAATAGACAGAAACGTCTTGATGTGCCCCTGGTGACACAATTAGTGTACTCTTATATAGAATCGGATCTCTTTCATGACGAAATTTTTGAATTAGTTTTTAAGCTGAAAGATATGTTTTTATTCATAATTAACCCTCATGGAGGTAACAGAATAGCCACTAAAANATAAGAGACAGCTAAAAGACTTAGTTTTGAAAAAACATGGATAAAGTATGTTTCGGTTCTAAAAGTCTCAATTATTCTTACATTGATAAAAGAATTTGATCCTGGAAGAGACCGTTTATTTTAGTCACATTTGACGAACCTGGTTCAAATCACTCATTTCCAAAAGTTTCAAAGGAAAAACGGGAATTTTGGCAATTTTGCAACATCTAATCATATACATGATGTGTTATTAAAAGCAAATGCCTCAAATGTGTCTTCAAGAATTATCGAAATGCGATTCTCACTAAGATAAGTTTTGATATGAGGCTACTTATTTGAGGTATTCAAATATTTCGAAGCTTAGCTGCTGTGATAATGACACTTTTATTGTATTTTCAAACGGAGCTTTATATTATTTACGGTTACTTCAAAACCTGTTAAATTGCTAATATAAAGATATAACAATTATTGAATTTGTACAATTAACAAAGATACAGCATTGCGAGTATTTCAATACTGACTAAACCCGTGCGATTAAATCACATGGAAAAGTAAATAAAACTAATATTATGTATTATTTAACAAGAATATTTTATTAACCTGAATAATATGGCAGATACTATTTTCCCCACCTGCTAGTTGTATGCAAGATTCACTTGGTTTCATATTTAACATTACCAGTGTGAACATCAGAACAGCATTACCAAAGGACATCAGGACAGTTATGAATAGAATATGGGTCATTCCAGCCATGATCAGCCTAAAATTTCCCGGCACATTCAGATTTTGCTAATAATTTTTCTTGGGGCTTAGAATATTGTATAAGTAAAGAAAATAATGTTTATTAGATTTTTATTCATCTGGTTTTGCTTAAATAATTATTTAGTCGATTTTCCCTCAGCGTAAAGAGCACAGAACCGCGAGTTAAAAAATCGGAAAAATTTCAATCAAACTCGCTTGAAAATTGAAACCCACTTAATCTATTCATTTCAGACACTTCATTTTATAGAAAAAGTAACCTTCAGACACATAACATGGTAACATACGTTTAGAATTTCAACAAAAATATCAAAATATAATTTTTTCGTTAAAAAATTATTTATGAAATACTCTATCTCAGAATTTAATGAAATTTTGGTAGTTGAAAGTAAGTCTAATGAACTCTAATTCCACCAATTTTTGGCGTGGGAAATTTACTACTTTCAAAATTCTAGTAAATTAAGTTAAAATTTTGATTTTCACGTATTTGAATTCCTTGCTAACTCTTCACGACTTGAAAACCAATAAATGAATTGTAAACAAACACTTTGATTTTTAAAACTTTATTACAGAAAATATATAAAATGTGTCTAGTTTCAATGACCCATATGGTAATACGTAACTCACGTACAATTCTCTACTAATGTCCACCACTAACCAGATGCGTCAGTGCTAATTAGTACAGACTTAAGTAGTCAAGTTACACCACTTCCAAATAAAGTAGTTCCTTCTCTGAATGTAAATGCTGATTTTAAAATGCTGTTATCTCGGGAAGGAAACGGTAAAAATGAAATAATACAAAATCGTCAACAGATCTTTTAATGCTCTCAAGAATAATACGTCATTACTCCGCCCAGTTACGCAGAAAGGGAACTAAATTTTTATGCGACATTTGCGCACTAATGTATGTGATGCGGTCAAGGGAAATCTTTTCACTCCACTCCGGAAGACCTCGCCCCAATGTGAGGAGAGGTGTTTGCTCACATTTTGTATATTAGGAAATGTTTTGTTATTCACCAGAATGTTTATTGTCGTTACTCGCTCAGATGTATGTTATATTTTTGTATTAATTTTTCAGGGGCTTAGAAGAAACCGTAAGAAAATAAATTCATGAAAAATCAATAAACGTGTCTATCCCTGCAATTAACAAATCTACGAATTAATTGAATGCATCAAATGATTATCCCCCTGTCAAGACTTTTTCTTTACTTTATTTACCCTAATTTTCTTTTTCTTTGCTATTTTGCAAAAAGGGTCCCTTAATAGTTATAGCTTTTTATTAATATTTCGAGAGACGTATTTTTGCGGACAAAATTGGAAATGGTAGAGTTCAAAATGATATCATTTATTGCCAAATTACGAAGGTGATCTAGGTAAATTATTCGTGTTTGAATACCAATTGAATCTCACTTGATTTTCTTCACATGTTCAAACCATTTCGAATTCTCTCCTTTTTCCTACCTCTGTTGTTCTCCTATATCTCTCCTCTCGCACTACATTTCTCATTCGTTCTCTCCTGGGTTTATGTGGATCGCGCTTCTCAAGTATTTCCTGTGTCAGTAGACTTCGTTGATTGTTTATTTACGTATATTTAAATTGGGATGAAATATTTTTAATATTTATTCTTTACATTTTCTGGGAAAATTCATACTCCAAGCAAGTCCTTTCATCTTTCCATGAAAATCACCAGCTTCTTTGACACCCCTACCGCTTCTCAATTAATCTTTTAACCTTCTGCCAACTCAATACCAAAGTATTCAAAGTTTTTACCCTTTCAACTTCTACTCCACTTAATTTAAGCTTTCCTCGCTGTCACACTTTTCTTCATCAATACTGAAGTTGCACTCTTTCCTAATCTTTATTTTACTGCGCTAAACTTTTCCCCGTGTTTCTATTCTCCTTTTACCGCCCAATTTATTGTCCTCTTGACAATTTTATTCATCGTAATGACAAACAAGGTAGCAATAATATATTTCCTCATTCTTTCAGGTTAAAACATACTAAGTGTGTCTTGAAGGCATTGTCAACTGGCCTTGATTTGTTTAATCAAAATCTGAATGTTGCAGCGTGTAAGAAAAAAATATTTGTGAGTTCTAACTAATTCATAATCAGTTCTCTCATTCATTTGGCAATGACAATAAGAATGTTTGGTGAAGGGGGAGGATAGGGGGAAAAATGAGATAAAATTATTCATTTGCCATGTATACACGCTCGAAGGAATCTCAAAAAGTACTTAATAGATTCCTTTAGTCTTCAGACGATCACAGAGTCAAGTACATCTCAAATTCCACTACTTGCTCATTCAAATAGGAAAGAAGTATATGCTGTTTTTCTTCTACGAAGGTTTACGAAAATTCTCAATTATTTGTATAAAATTTTATTGAAATCGACATAAAAGCTTTGCCTCTTCTTCGTGAAACATACACACTTCTTTTTAACTTGGGAAGATGCGTACAACTGCAATAATACCAGACACCGCTCACAAATGATTCTTCTCTCTAAAATCATTACACTGAAATGATAATCTTATTGCAAAATTCAAATTCGATATACACACAACAATGTACGAAAACAGGTTTCTTGAAACATACGTCGTTGATTGTCTCTCTGAAATATCATGACTAGAATTACAGGAGCCACAAGAATCACACGAGTATTTCTTTAAATATTAATTACAAATACAGCCAAAATAATTGAAATTTAGATATTGATTGATATTGATAACACGACTATTATCAAATCAGTCGTTAACAATGGAAACCACTAACTCAATACATTACACAATTATTTATCAGGGAAAGGGAAAAATTAAAGTTGATAACACGCGTTCTTTGATTCCACGTATTTAATTTCCATGTTCTTACAATTTTCAATTGCTTTATTTTTAATAATGAAATCCATTGTACTTATATTCTCTAAAATCTAGGAAACAAGTTCAATTAACTTTCCAAGACATTTAACTAGTATAGTAACACGTTCTCATATTTATCAACCTTTTTTTCGTGACTGAAGAGAAAACATTGATACAATTTCCAAAGAAATGGAAAAATTCTTCTTTCAAAGCGAAATTCTTCTTTCAAAAATCCATTCCTGCAGTTTTTTTTTATGTTTACACATACATGAAGATCGTAGCCGTAATCGTATCAGTATATCGATGTACGTGAATGTACCCGATCGAATCGTGAACACTGGCCCTGCATGGTGCCCGCACGATGGATGGTATGGAGGACCATACACATTGAGTCTGTGCGTCACTCTCACAAACATTGTGTAATCCTCTTAGGTTTAGATTATTATCTGCAAGGTATTTCCACAGGATTAGCGAGAAATTCAAAGTGATATACATAATCATACGATGAATTTCATAATACGTTTTACTAGTAGTATGTAGTATGAAGATGGTTTGAAAGGGTGTAATGAAGTGAATGTTGAGCATGCGTGTAGAATGAATGTACATGGAGCGAGGTCTGATGGTATGAATTATATCGAAACGTTGACAAGTAAACATTGAGTGGTTTATCTACGCAAAAATCACGCATGTTTATCACGCAAAAATCTACCAAATCCCATTAGTAATTTTTGTGTTTCTATCCGTTCAGTGGCTTTATGTGTGAAACTTTAAGATAGCAATTTTCTCAGTTCCTCGGTCATACTGCAACGTGCACTTGAATTAACGAGGCAACTATAATATGGAGGATTAATATGAATACTCTATGTATAATTATAAACAAATAGCCGAAGGTAAAAGTATTGCAGCCGGAAAATACTGTCAAGGAAGGCATCTTTTATGCCTGTTTACTTTTTTTTAATAAATGAAATCCGTAAGGTAAAGAATCTTATTCAGTATTGTGAAAGAAACACTGCAATTATTTGACATAATGGGAATTAAGAGATTTCTGCACCCTGTGGGACAGTCTGTATGGATATTGTTGGGAACGTTGGTTTCAATACATGATTTTCTGTTTTTCATAATTTTTCCTGTTATAAATTATTGCGGGAATAATTGCGACGGGGATTTCTTACTTTCTGATTCCTAAGATAATATAATTATTACATATGAAAAAAGACCAAAACTGTTTAAGATTGCTTCTTAAAGTTATTTTATATATTTCATTTATGAATAAATAGTAGGACTACCCGGCGATGCCCGGGTTTTGAAAATAAACTTAAAACAATTATTACAGAACATTCAAAATTTTAAAACAATTCGTAAGTAAAATAAAACGATTAAAAATGTTATTTTCACTGTTACACAAACATACACTAAATTACATCAATTCAAGAAAAATTGGTATTGTCAATTGGCTACATAGGGTATTAATACATCTATGAACAGGTAAAAATACTGTTACAACTGTTACAAATATAGATATTGTGAAAAGAGAGATGTAACATCAGGACCAGTGCAGTCTATAGATTTTTGAAATATTAACATTTTCAAGCACTTTGCTAGGCGGAAATTCCTAAGGAGATTGAGGGTCGGGCCAGTCTCCGCCAAATAAGGAAAAATACCGCTACTAAGACTTCCCGTTTATTGTGTAGAGGCTGAACAGTTCCCTTCTACTTCTGAAAACTGAGATGAACGCCCTCCGAAGAAAAGCGAGTGTGGAGGGAATATTCTAGTGGTTGCCAAAAATAATGGTCAGCCGAACGGACGCAGTGTTCTCGGAAGCTGAGGGGTGGCTGAGCTGATGTGGAGTGCTCAGTACAGTGGCAAAGGTGTAGTCACGTGACCGCCGCTCCTGTATATATTGGGAGGACTGCAGATCCTAGGTGACTTTCAGACTTTCAGACTTTCAGACTCGAGACTCTGCGGAGGTTGGGAAGTACGCAGGTTATTTGAGATGTAACCTGGTTAGTTTTGGTCGTCAGACCACTGAGAATTGCTGCGGTAATTCTATTACATTGCTATAGGCGCGAATGACTTAGCTTGGAACAGTTAGTTATTTCGGGATAGCAACTTGGAGACTTTTGAGATTCGGATAATCTGAGTAGAATTTCCGAGTTAATTCATAACACCAGTATTTATATCTGTGTGTAATTGTTGCTTTTAGATAGCAATATCTTTGTAATAACAAATTCAAACTTGTATTTATGATTTGCGAGTTTGTCTACATTTGTAAATATTCAGATCTCTATTTAATTTGAATTAAATATTTTATTGTTATTACACGTGTGTTTGATTGCTTGGGGAAACCAAGCTGGTGGCAGCGAACTCTACCATAAAGGTTGTGGTTTATGGTTGAATCCCGCTTCTACCCAAAAAATACGCACATCGCATAAGGGCTTGCGGTGTGCTGTAAAAAGAGCTCACACTGATTTGTAGTTATCTCAGCGGTTGCGTCCAATATACACTCAACTTAAATCCGCTCTAACGCGGTAACTAGAGCTTAAAGACTTAAAAATAAGATACATAATTTGAAGTAAACTTAATATGCTTTATTTCAGTGCAGGGCACTATCCTCCAAAAGTGTCTATTTTTTAATTATAAACAAAAAACCAAACAAAGTTTGGTTTTCGAAATTTCAGTCAAAATTCGCGGGGCTCTACCGCGTTGCACAAAAAATCGGTACCGCCGTAAATTGTAGTAACTTCAATGCAGATTATTTTTTCGTATGGATATTTTTCTTTAGAAGCATGTGCGTTTCGAATTATAAACAAAAAACCTTATAAATACTTTTTTTCGATGTTTTTCGAATTTTCTCAAAACGCACCAGCTTTACGAGGTAATACAGCTGAGATTCTGAATCAGCACCTCCGGAAATCTAAGGAAAGATTGAGAAAAAAAACTTCTATATTTTTGCCCCGAAATGGCCTTTGTTATAACCCTGGCCATTGAACTACTAATAAACAAAGCGCTTAGTTGAGATCATGACCATGAATTAATATAATGATAAGTAAAGAAACGTTTTTTTAAGCGTGTGTAAGAAAGATTTTAAAACGGCTTGGAGAGCAACACTGCAAAAGTTTACTAAAATATTCTACTTCTATGAATAATATCTTTAGAATAAGCGTATTTAAACAACACTAAACAAATGAAGCGCGCGTAGTAACCGCATTTGTCTATGTGTATTCGCGTTTAAACTCATATCTAGTCTTGGAGATGTCTTTTGCGTTATGGAGAGAATTTGAACTATTATAGAGAGATGGATCTGAAGTTAGCACTAGATAGCACTAGTGTCATCCCCATCGTTTATATGGTACTAGAACCAATTAAATTTCTTGGTGAATTTCTTTGATGATAATGATGACAGAACTGGTAACACAAGTTCCTCCGGCATTAACTCTCTCTGTCGAAGACATTTTATTACTAATAGAAAATTAGTCAAAGGAACTCTTCATCGGCACCACCACGTATTAAACGACAACTCAAGGTGGAATCGTGCCGTTTCCAGAGTTTCCCCTCCTATTATTATATTACTTCGTGGTTAAGACCACTGAATTCTTTGGCTTTCATTTCACTTTTAGGTTGTAAACTTCACAGCCTTAATGTAATTTTGCTTCTGCGATATGGTCGCGAACATTATACGTTCGGTGAATTATCCTCCTCAACTCTGGCGGACGCATTAGTAAGCTTCAAAGTAAACACTCAAACGACAGAAGATCCACATTTACTGATTAGCATCCAATTTTAATTGTTTTTCTGTTCTTGTAATTAGTCAATATTTATTATACCTTGCATTTTACTTGCAATAACTCTTAAAAAGAATCCCTTGAAATTTCCCATAATTTCATTGATTATTTTTTCCGATTTACATGTACCAGACATTCCAAATAATTCGCCTTCATTGACTGAACGTATACAGCGATGACACAGGTTGTATGAATCTCCGCAACGTTTCCGGTTCTTTTTACTTTCAGTTTCACTCGGATGCTTTGTACAAATTGATGGAACTAGTGCCTTTCTTTCTCGTGGAGGTAAAATTAATTCACTCCTTGAAGTAACCGAGTGCATTCTTGACTTGTTTTTTTACTAGTTACATTTTTTAGCTTACAGTTATAATCCTGAGAATAATTCTTTTGTTATTTTAACCTTTTGTGTAATGTCCATCCATCTACCCAATTTGGACTCTAATGACCTCGATGTTGACGAGCCCTAAGCCCCACAAAAAAAAAAAAAAATCTACCCAATTGACGTTTCACCACAGTGCCACTTGCTCTTCTTAATCCCTACTTATGTTCCAATATATGGTCATAGAATTTGTGCCAATTTTCAGTACCAGAAATGGATGAGAGGTGGATTACACGCAGCTAGTCTCCAGCTCATAACGCGACCGAAAGGAGCATTTTACATGCATTGGATACTAAATGGATTCACCACGAGAAGAGCTGGAAAATATTCCTTTCTCATTTCGTTTTTTATACTTCGTTATTGAGTTTCTTTGCTCCGAATTTATCTGACTTTTAATTGACCATTGCTTGAGATTTTTTCGGTATTGCCTTTTGGCATTTTCAGAGAACTGGCTTCACATCACATACGCTTTCGCCTGTGCTTTCTATTATGTTTTGAGGATTTTAAATGTTTGTTTGAGTTAATATAAAAAAGGATCATCTGGAATAAATTCTAAATTTAATGTAATTAGTGGATATACATATGTATCCTCTTAAAAGTTTTAGATGAACTTTAAGTTCTAGATATTCAAATGCTTCTATATGAGCGCCATCTACAGCTCTGGTGATGTCTAGTCGGTATTCTATCTCCTGTCACGCTTTTTGAACTATGTTTGGCATTATGAATCTCATCTTAGTCTCACATGTTTTTTTAATCTCCGAATCATCTCATCTTGGTCTCACATGTTTTTTATCATAAAAAATTAATTACCGGGATTCGATGCAGTCTATCGATCCCAGGCATTCAATAAAATTTTGACATAATCAGCGCAACAAATGATGCCCACCACGAAGTGTTCCAAGGTAAATCTAAAACTTTAAAGGTTTTTGAAAATGAAGATTCTACATGTGTATAACCATTAAATACTTCTTTTTGAAAAGAATTTAAATTCTGGATTTAAAAAAAACTCTCGATGTTCCTCGATACAAACTTCATCTCAATACCAACAATTCGACACACACTGCACGTTGAGAAAACACATAAGAAACACAAACATTTACAACCAATAAATAAGTATCCTAACACATCTATGTAGTAGGCGAAGGTTTTACTACGAGAGGGGTAGATAAATGCCGGTCTGTGTGTCGAACAATCATCCTTCATTTTCACAATGCAAAAATTGTCCTGCTTGATTTGTCACATTTGAGTACAAACAAAACTGTATTGAAACAGGGCTGGGGAAAATAGGCTTTGCGGGATTAGTGAAGTGAAATAAAATTCTCGCGAAGATAAAGGCTCTCCTATTAGGTGTGTACTAAAAAGTGTCCTATTTCGTTTGTGTACAAACGAAACTGTATGGAAACTGGACGGGTAAAATTGGAGTTGCACGGGGCATCTGAAATTACTAGTTAGCTAGGAGTTTCTAACTAGGAAATAGCGCTCCTACTTGTAGATGAGTGGATAAGGGTGAAGCTGTGTACGAAATAATGAAGCATCCTACATTTTCACCATGCAAAAATCATCCTATTTGGTTTGTGTACAAACGAAACTGTGTGGAAACAATAATGGGTAAAACAGCTTTATGGGGAAAATGAATTGAAATGAAACTGTTGCGTAGGTGATGGCGCTCCCATCGATGAAGATGATCTGGACAGCGTGCTTCTGCTGCGTCTGCGCCGGCCGCGTTCTTGGCGTTGGCAGTTGACAGTGGTGGGACGCAACTGCCCCACAGTGTGGCTGGCAGATGAGAGTGGAAGTGGTCGTCGGCCTCGCCATGCACACAGCAACACGTCTCGCCACGGCAAGCGGAGGACGTCACACGCTCCTCGTCAGGTGCGTCTGCGCTGCGACAGACTGCTCCAGTCGAATCCTTAATAAAAAAGAGAACCGCCAGACGTGTCTTCAACTTTTAGAGCACACAATTTCTCATAATAACCATAATCACTACGCACAAATTTTCATAACCACTTTGGAACCAACTGCTATTCGGTGATCGGCTCCTATTAGAGGAGTAGGTAGAAAATATCGTTCCATTTACATCATTATGTTGGTTTTATGGGATGAACGGGATGATTTCCTGTTTTCAACATAGTCCAAGGTACCGGATAAAAATGAAATTGTGCACACATTTGAGTCTAGGACTTCACCGTACTACAATTTTCATTATTGTTTGATAGTATTAAATACAGTTGAGTGGTATCTCGAAGTGAATAGCGTCGCCTTCTACTATATGATGTTATGCACTTCATGATGATAAAATAAGGTAAACATAATGAAGTTCTTTCTAATAACTGACATGTGATTAAACTCATGCGTACCCACCCCTGGATTAGCTACGTATGTCTGCAAATTATAATACTCATATACTTTCTAAATACTACCATTAAAATCGAACTTAACCTAAAGCATACTTTTACTTTTTATTTTTGAATGGCAATAAAGACGAGATTAAGAAGTTTTTTGGTTTCGAATTTATAGAAACTCAGACAAACAATAAATTTTGATGACAGGTGCTGGATCAATATTTGTAACAATTTTAAGGTTTCCCGTATCATTTAACACTCGTATTTCTTCGATTTTTCCTTGTTATGCTCCCGGGAAAATGTTAAATGAAATAAAAAAATATAAATACATTTGTTAACAAAAAAGCAGTTCTATTTTAGTATTTACTCATGTACACTTCACACGAATAGAAAGAGTTTGGACCTAAATAATAAAACTTGTGAATTGAGTCTTTTCTACTTATCTTCTACCATTGAAAATGGTATGAAAGGGAACTTTTCATGCGTATTCTATGGTACAAATCACAACAGAAGAATAATGAAATATTTGAATATACTTTATAAAAGGAAAATAAAATTTAGTGTTATATTATAGACAATGAATTATTAATATCTGTTCTTTGTTCACTAACAATCCATTATCAATGTCAATATCTCTTTGTACATATTATATGTTATCTTGAATTGGATGAACGACGACGTTTCAAGGTCCAGAAACGACCTCCTCTTCAGGTATAAGTTTATAGTCTATTATGCAAGGAAAAGGTTTTCGTGAGAACACATCGTCAGTACTTTAAAATACTTGCATAATACTTTAAAATACTTGCATAAATTTTACTTGCATGATAGACTAGAAACTTAGACCTGAAGAGGAGGTCGTTTCTGGACCTTGAAACGTTGTCATCCATCGAATTCAAGATAACATATAATATGTACAAATAGATATTGACATTGATAATGAAGTGAGTGTTAGTGAACAAAGAAAATATATTAATAATTGATTGTCTAAATTATCATACTAAATTGTTTTTTCCTTTATAATGTATTAAGACAATCAGAGTAAGGAAGTGTGTGTTTAATATGAATATACTGTTTTTAAAGAAATAAAAAATTTATTTTGTAGAATATTTTAGTCTCAACATTTACTTAAATGATGCTAATACGATGAAGCTTGTGACGACTGACTTTTCTATCGTCAGTCAAAATCATTTCACAACATATTGACAATACCACTTAACTTTCCATTTGTTTTTTTTTATTCTGTTCACAATGGACCCTGCAAAAATGACACGACGCCACAAGGAGCAGACAGCCTACAAATAGTTAGTAGTTTCAGAAATTGTCACCTTTAGTGCATGAGTACGAAATTTCCCAGGAGAGCGGTTTCTGAACATCCAATATTGTTTTTCCTAAGAGGATATTGCGAAGGATTAGACCACGCACATCTTCTAAGTTTACGCAAATAGTTAGCTCTTCCTCTTCACAATTGCTTTTCATCAAAATTACATTATCTTTTCAATTAAACTTAATAATAATAATAATAATAATATTCCTTTATAGCGAGGCTCAAGCCTTCAGACCCGCTCTTCCGCTTTTACACCTTTCTTTTGACCCTTAATTTTTTTAATATTCTAAAAAAAAATTAAAAATTAAACCCTTTTTTGGTAACTTAAATCAGTTAATTCATTATTCATCCCTTTATACATAGGACAGTTGACACAACAAAACGAGATAGAAACGGTAAACCTGATATGAAATCTTTATCACTATTTTATATTTAGGTTTTATAATCAGAATTCCGTTCATTACTTAATCTTTGTTGCATGTCAAAGGAGGAGAATGAACTGAGTTGACACGCTTCCAACCTTCCGTTGTACTTCCCGTCCTATATGCTCCTATCTCCAAAACACGGAAACGTTTTCACTACCGGCTGGCAGTCACGACTCTTTAGATCATTCCACAACTACCATTTCACTCCACTGCTACCACGAAGCTTGAACCAGATCAATTAATCGACGCTTAATAGAAATATCTCAATACGTATAAAAATGAAATCGTAAATCATATCTAAAGTTATTAATATTATATACTTTTAACATCTAATATGAGAGGTCCCTATTGAAAGGGAATTAAAAAATACGAAGTATAAAAATAACTTTAAAAATTATGTATGGAATATGAAAAAAAGAAAGGCTGTACAAAAGACTTCGTCTGAGTGGTATGGCAGTATTCATATTAGTATATAATTATTTATTCCTGTTGTTTTCAATTAATATTATCATTATGAAGGAATTAATTAATATAAAATATTTTAATTAATAATCAGTGAAACTGGATACCACTGGAGTGCGAAGGAAGGTGAGAGATGCGCGGGATTAAAGATCATGAAACAAACTCGGAGTTCTTGTGGATTGCAAGTTTCTTTTCTTTTATACTACTCTCTGCTCTTGGCAAAAAGTGCAAGAGATGTACTTTGAGTAAGGTGTTTGAAGAATACTCGTAAAATACGTGAATAATTGAACCAAACGCCAAAGAGAATAAGAGTTCGGAAGGATTCTTATACACGGAAATTACAGGGGGTGTTATGAAAGGAGGGTTAAGAGCAAGAGAAACGGGTTTAGCTGTCTTGCGTTATAATTGTGTTAGGCGAACTCACGGCTTAACAAATTTTGGCATAAAAAAAGGTGAAATTTCTTTTTAACTAGTCTCCCAACTTCGCAGGAAAAGAAGAATGAAGTAGTTGTTTAAATCTCATTTGAGAGATTCGTTCAAAAAACGCAGGAATAGTAAAACAAGAAATGTGAGTTTTTTTATAAAATTATGAGATGACTCTCCTTTACGAAGACTTAGAGAATAAATAGAGTGAAGAAAAAATGTTATTTTATGTAAATAAGTCAGACAAGAAGACTCAATAAATGACTTGTGAGCCTATATTGTTTTCTCTAGAGACCAGACAGGTAACTTGCTTCATGACCTCGAGTAAACAAAATACCTTTTTTTAAAACTAGAAATAAAATTGAAATCTTGTTATTAAATCTGCAATTTTCTGCAGTTTCTTTAAATAATATAAGGATAATTACTGCTACTTGTAATTTTATTTCTAACGTCGATCAAAGGTTTTCACAGAATCACTTATACATTGTATAGAACGTAAATAATACTCCATATTGGAGTTTTCCCTACTCTTTCTTTTATTGAGCGAAATGACAAAATCAAATCCGTAGTGTACCTTGTAAATTCGACCACTCGGAAGTTAATGAAGAAGATTTCGAGTGTCTGCAGCTTAGACCTTCCTCTGAAACGTCTCCTTTCGAAATTGTTGTGTTGTGAACTCGTTTTGTATGAATGAGAGTCGATGGGTAGCGTAGCGTGCGAGAGAGTGCCGTCGAGGCGACGCGGGTGGTTGAATTCGAAGGCGGCGCCGTGGCGGAGGGCGTCGCGGTGCCGAGCCACGCGGTGGGGTCCCTGCCGGCCCAGCTTTGGTGGATCGATGCTGCTCTGCCGGCAACCCACTCGCTGCGCTATCGACGCCCTCCCTGCTCGAGCGAGGGGGAGGGGAGGGGGTGCCCACTAGGAGGGCGGACGGGCGGTCGGAAGCGAGCTCGCTCGCTCGGTCGGTCGGTCGGTCGGCGGCGGCGGGCGCTCGCCTTCGAGCGGCGGGTGCGCGGCGGGCGGCTGCTGCTGCCTCCGCTGCTGCCGCTGCTGCCGCCGTGCTGTGCCTTCTGTTGCTGCGTCTGTTGCTGCTGCGCCTGCAGCTGCGCCGCCCCGCTTCGCAGGTGGGTTCTGCGCTCGCTGCCTTGCGGGCTTGCTCCTGCTGCCGGGAGCCCGCCTGTGTCCTCGGCTGCGCACGCCTTTGACACCTACGCCCTCGCAAAGCGCACCACAGCTGTTCGCCCTTCCGTGACTCTTACATTAGCTTCTCTCAAGAATACGGCCCCCTACACTGTTTTGATCCGTTTACGTGTGCTACTCGTTATTTTACATTATGTGACAACGAACTGTCAACTGTTTCTCGAAACGGTTTGACATTTTGCATTCTAACTTTATCTTTCATGTTTATGTAATCACTGGCCTCCGCTAATCACATCAGTACTTGACTTCTAGTACTGTGTACCGTGATAAATAAACAGCCCATTAAAGTGGATGTACTTTCACGTAAGTCCAACTTTCAAAATGTGTGACAAGACGAGTGCGCGATGAAAACTAGAATCAAACATAAATAACCGATGTTAGTGTACTGTATAAAATGTCAAAGAAAATAACATCAAAATACCACTAACTTTTAATACGATCACTTTTCATTTTGAACTCAGTAACGTCAATTTTCTTGTTATAATTATTACTAACATAATAATGTTGATCGTTTTAACTATCAAATGTAAGGAAGAAAGAGAAAATGATTCATTAGTTGTATCGACGTAGTGTGTAAAAGAACATTCAACCTAACGGAAACGGATGAGATAATATTTCGTTTTAATGTGGTTTTAATGTGGTCATGTCACATTTTTAGACAAGTATTAGTAAAATCTACTTGGTTTCTTTTGTTTATATTTCGAGGAACAATCATTCATTGCATTTGAAGCACACGTACACTAATTGGTTCATACAAACATAACGAGTTTTTCAAACGGAAAAACAAGTGACTTAAGGATAAGAACTAACCAACATGAAGAGTAGGACTCATTCGGTGCTAATTGCACCTTCATTGGCTCAAATGTTCATGACCCATAATCAGCCGGGAGAGATTAATCAATCCTCATAATGTTTCTTGTAACGAACAGTGAAGAAATAATTTATTAATATTATCTAGATTAACTAGACTCAGCGAAAGTAGGGACTTGGATGATAAATACGCGGTGTGATATTTTGGAACTAGATACTATTTAACACCTTGTTTGTGTATATTTTCTCTAGTCTCTTACCTTATTGCAAATAACAAAGATCTCTTAAGTTTTTGATCTTGGTTGAGAATGATTTGTATCCCGCAAGGGATGTTTTTCTCACAAACCAAATTTTTAACATATACGTTTTGAAAGTAAACAAAGAGACAACAGTATAATTTGTAAGTGGACTCACTTGATATCAATACAAGTAATTGGGATAAATTGTTTAGTTTCTTTAAGAAAATATTGACGTGCGTTGTGTGTGTGTTAGTTGTGTTTTTTTTTGTGGTGGAGCATGTCAGTTTTGGTAATAACAAGAGTCGCTGGTTGATAAAGTGTCAGGGAAAACTAATGAATAATTGCGTCAAAAACATTTTGAAATTCCTTATTATGTTACATTTGCAGATCAGATGCACTTAAAAGTTCTGATTATTGATCCATTATTGAGCTGCTACAAGCAAAGCAACCTGACTACAGTCACTATTCCTTTCCTACGAGCATAGAAGTGAAATAAGATAAAGACTATCGTATTACATATTTTCAATAAAGTCACATATGATCTAGATATGATGGGTAGTTGCGACGTACACTAGGTCACTGGGTTATGGGAATGTGTGACAGAGTGCACATTGCACAATGATGACATAGCAACATTGAACAATAGTAATTGCTCTTTAAAGGGTAATAGTAACAGTTCTCGCCGCCCTAGTAAGAGGAAATTTTGGTCTTTAGTTTCAGTCCAATAATTTTATAAAATTTTAATTTTTAAGCTGAAGTACATAGAGTTTGAATTACCTTTCACAAATGAAATCAATTGAAAAAAAGTACATACGCATTGGTGTAAAAACACATTTCAAGGATTTGTGGATAATTTTGTGAAATTATGAACTTCATAAATATTGAATATATTTGCATTTCCTGATAATTAAGCATTGAACACGAGACTAGCTTTGCGTTGAAGTAGTGATATAACTTAAACATTTAGTTCCCTTGAATGAAAGAGTCGTTTTATGCAATGGGCGAAATATTATCTCATGAATATCAGTATTTCATATCTCGTTGACAAAAGTGTATTTTTAGTTTTAAAAATACATCTGATAACAAATGCTCATTTTGAAGTAATAATTTTAACATTGCCAAGAAATTTACAGCTTCTATTAGAAGGAAGTTATCCGATTTAATGTTCTTTTGATTTGGACGAATGCTTTAAGTTTATTCAAAAACAATCTCATGAAGAAAGTAGTTGCTCCTTTACCTCGAAATGAAATTATATTCGTAAGGTGAGTTGACCAGAAATAATTTTTTTTCTTGTATTTCTAAAATTAAGTATACTACAACTATTTTGTTACTGACATATTATAAGAATTTTACGTTTTTAGGATGCGGGATAACAATGAATAAATCAGGTGTGTGCGCAAATTACGTGAAATTATAAAAACCTTTTCTTGCGTGGTGTGTTTGTCTGATACTTGTTAACTTACTTCAAACAATGTCAACATAGCGTATATGCTAGTCAATATTTGTAGACGCATCAGGGAATCTGTTGACTCATTTATTGCCTATAATTGAGAATACATAAAATATTACATCCATCCTCCGACGCTACACGTAGTGGTATTTAAGAACACGGTAAGTAACAGTGATTACTAACAGAACAATGACCAACTGTTTGAAGTCTGTGCTGTTTGAAGCATGCACGGAATAGTAAAACAAGTGCATAAGAAGGGAGGGACTTCCGTGGCTTAGGTGGTGGAGGGGCACAATGCAGGAAGGGTGTGACGTTAAGCAGCTTGTTTGTGCCTCGCGTCCTCTTTTAGAATTCATTATCCTTCAGTATTCTATCGCATGCAAGGTGTCCTTAGTGCGTTCCATAGTCTCAAAGTGTATTAGTGAACTATAGTGAATGTTATAAAATTCTACAATCATCTCGGGGAGAAAAGACAGGGGCGCACCCAGAAGATTACGAACATAAAATTTAGTATCTAAATCAAACGTACCTTCATGTCCATTTCTTGTTTTACTTTTCAATTTAGCAATTAACAATAAATATCATACCTAATATAGAAAAAATCAAGTTATCACAACCAATCAAATGACGCTAACATGTATCTCGTTTGCTTATTTTATACCCGTTTATTGGATATTTTCACCTCCCTCGTGGCTTTGTTGTGAAAGCTCATTTGGTACTCCATGTTATACGTTTCCTTTGAATAAATGGAGCTACCTGGCCGTTCTGAGTGGTCAAGTGTTGGAATTATTTGTTGAATATTACGATCTACGTTTGGTATCAATTTTTTCAATGTTTATTCAACTTAAATACAATAATGTTGACATCAAATGAGTTTTCAAATTAACGAAAATAGCAACGAAATTGTTGTTAATAATTTCTCTGAAGCTTGAATAAAGAACTATTCCTCGTCATTTGACATTTAAATAATAATATTTTTTTATTTCACTCATGTGTCGTTCGAGGAACACGCGTTGATTACGCAGTAAAAATGTTACTTCTTCATGATTTTTAAGCCATTTTCAGGGCTTTGTAGACGTTCCATTTTTATAACAATATTATACGAATATAACATGTAAATTCAATGGTATAAGAAAGGGTTCTCGTAGATAGCAATCATAAATTAGAAAACCATTAATTAATTGACATTAAAGTATAATAATGTTTATATTCAATCAATTCGATCTGTCAAAGCAAATCATTAAAACTATTATTATGGACTCATCTATTGGTGTTATTATATTTTTATAATCTGATTTTTTGGAATTTTATAGGTGTTTTTAGCACACATTTTTAGATTGTGTTTCCAATACTTACTTTTTTACGTTGGAGGTAAACATTGGTATTGTATTTTAGACTGTCGTGCGTATTGCACATAAACGTAAAACTCCTTTTATACCACGGATATTGACACACATCACAGCGAAAGCCTTTGAAGTTCCTCGCTTGGAACCGTCTTTGTTGCTTCCTAAGGCAAAATGAAATTGCTATACTGCAGTACTTCAATGTATATTTATTACTTTGATATTATACGTGAAATGATTATAATTATCGAAGTATCGTAAGCAACTTTATAATTGATGAATTTAACATTATTATTGTTAATATGTAGACTGTAGTTGGCGATACTGTGGATCCTTTAGCATATGTAGGCAACAAGCTAAATGTTCAAGGTCGCCCAATAATACCAACGGACTTCCCTCCCCGACCCCTGGTGGTGGAGGGGGGTCATTTTAAAAGTCTAAATGGGAGGCCCAATTTTTATTGCAGATTCGGGTTCTCCAAAAACAGTTTACGTACATTTCACCTACAACAGTTAACTGTGAAGGTTTCAATCTTTATTCCCCTTGTGGGTTAGAGTCATTCTGAAGCAAAATGAGATAAACGACTCGTTGCTTTTATTCGCTTTTTATTTACTGCCATGAGGAGACAAACCGATAAAACCTTGAATTATCACAACTCTGTAGCGGAAGAATTACCCAGTATGTAGGTGTTTTAGGTAATGTATAGCTCGCTCAATAACTGATTTAATTCCGTATTTAATTTTTATCTGAAAGAAGCCAGTATCGTTGTTTGAGGCAATTTTTTAAAAAACTTTCGAAGATCGTTACCTGTTTCTCCCTTTTTTTATAAAGAGAGTATTATTATAATATAGTAGCGATAAACGGAAAGCATTTAATAACATTTAATTACAAAGTGTAATTAAAATCTATTGACTAGTATTTGTTAAATAATACAATTATTATCAGTGTAACGAACTATTTTAACGATTAAAATATTCATACATCTCTGAAATTATCGTACTGATAAATTCTAATGTATTATACAAATAAATTGTAAAAGAACTATTACAAACAGCGTGTGGCACTGAAATATGCATTACTTCTCATCCTTGTAGAATTAGTTAAGTATAGGAACTAGAACACTAATGGTTATTTCTTATTGTTAGTAGGTACTAGCGATGTCTCATAATTCAGTTCTTGGTTCGGTGACATCAGTAAAACGTAGTGAACACAAAATTGAGCAATGCAACATACATTACTCGTTCGCTTTTGAAGAAAGATTCCATCTGTAATGTCCGCCACTCCTGTTTATAGCTAACAAATTCTTTCGTTTCGACGCGTCGACAATGGACAAACGAGGTCATTCATGTGTATCGCCTCCACCGCCGAGTGATAATGACAATGAATCTCGCTTTTCAAAACGATTCTTATCTGGCAGTTCAGCGATATTCCATTTCAAATCAACTCATTTAATCATAACTTTGCTTGGAGGAATTTTAGATTACTATGTAGAATTTTTTAGTTAAAGAAAGCATTTACATTTAGCATAAGTTTCTCTAATCCTATACATCTTTTAAGTGAATCGCAATTTTCACTGAATCTTTCACTCAGTGTGAACTTTAGATAATTTCATGATGTATGTTGAGATAGGTGCCATCGATTTAAAAAATTTGTTTGTTCATTAGAACTTATAATTACGCAGAAAGTTTCTTCAAATCCCCCTCCACAAAAAGTGGGTGCAAAAAGAATTTTCTCAATTTTTACAATTAGTTTTCTGCAGTGCCCAAATATTTGTAAATATAATTATTCCTTTTTCTCTCTCTTTTGTGAATTTTTAGACATTTTCTAGTTAGTTATAGCTCATTTCATTTATATATCATTTAAGTTCGAAGATAAATTGTTATAGAAAACGAGTTTAAAATTTCTCTTCACGTTTATTTTATGTCAAACATATACAAGACAATATTTTTTAGTGTATTTTAGTTTAGTGAAATCTGATATACCCCTCAATTATAATAAAATATCGTTTATAATAAATTTTGATGTATTTTCGTCTAACATTCCGTCAATATGTACAAAACTTAATAACTTCCATAAAGTTATTACAAAAACAGCAGCAGCAAAAACAGAAATGAAAATAAAACATCCACGTTTTATAAATGATTTCAAATGCTACATAACAAATATTCGCAAATAATATAGAAGAAAGTGGAGTAAGTGCTCAGAATACTTCATTACGTTCGACATTGGATGGAACTAAAACTTTTGTTTCTACAACAATATTTCTGAGCATAGTGAACATTGGATGGTCATTTTTTAAATAATAAATAAACCCGTACATTTCTCATCATTTAATATTTACAAAGTAAAATATCTTTAGGGAGCCTAGTTGTGCACTTAATTTAGCTTGTTTACACTTTGTTTTTTATATGGTAGTGATACCGGTGCAAGAACCCAAAGACCTGCATTCTGCATCCTCTTGGAATTCCGACATCGTATTACAACTTTCATTCTTATCACCTTTTTTTCCTCAAGATGTCACAAAACCTAAAAAACTCGAGAATATACAGAGCAGCCGATGAAATCGAAAGCAACATTTATCGTTTTTCAAATATTTTCAGAATAACTGTTTGTATATAAGCAGCCTTTAGTATCACGTTTTTAAAATACTTCTTGACCAGGATACAACTCACAATGAAAGATAAAATGGATGCAATTTGCAATATCATAAGCACCATAAAATTAACTAATTAGTACAAATTGCTCAAAGTTATAACTGGCCGCAAAAGAAATTAGTTTGTCACATGGCACCCAATTTCCAAGAGACCAGATGTCTTTTTTTCTTGGGGCCTTAGGGCTCGTCAACGTAGAGGTCATTAGAGCCCTTGAAGGTGAGGGAAAATGCAGTTTCGCATCCTAGGAAAGAACCGTACTGACTCTTCCCCGTGTGTGAGACTTGCCGAATATGTCGACCATAACCACTAAAAAACCCTCCTCATTTCAACAAATATATAAATACAAAGATGAGAGGAAAATATAGGAAACCGTTGCCGAAAACTTTAGATCATATAATCTTCTTTCACCTTAACTCCTTTTCCCTATTCCTTAGGGGTCGGAGCCTTAGCTCATTTTCTCTAATCCCTAAGGGTCGGAGATGGGATGATATGATGCCTCTTATTTGATTTGGAGGGGGAATTTCTAGAGTGCCGGATGCCCTTCCTGATGTACCTCCCCGAGGCGGGTGTACCATAAGTGACGTAGGGGTGAATGATGATGAGTGAATGTTGTGGTGGGATGATAGACAGGGAAACGCGAGTAAACCTGCCGCGAACACCGCTTCGTCCACCACCGCGAATTCTACTTGGATCGTACAGGGTTTGAACCCCCGTCCCCAGAGGTAGAAGGCGAGTGCGTTAGGCACTACGCCACAGAACGCCTCATATCAAAAATTAAATCAATTATCTAAATTATCATTTTAAAACTCCGAAAAGGAAGCATAAAAGAACAGAAGAAAAGAAAGAGTAAAAAACAATGCAAATTTAAACCCACCCGAGAACTAGTAACAGGATTCCCAATCTCTTTATGAATTTCAATAGTTTATTAACATCATCAGTTTCATTTTCGAGAATTGTTGGTAAATCAGCAGACAGACCAATTTATATTCGTATTCTAGTCTATTTTCTGCAATCAATTAGTAGGCGATGCACTGTACAAGAAACGTTACACTCGTCACAAACGGGTTCATCATCAGGTAGCAAGGGATACCGATAAGTGAGAGGACGATGTCCTATGCGCAAGCGGGTCAGCAAGACCTGCTCGCGCCTGGTTGACCTACAGGAACTGCTCCATGACTTAACAGAGGACATGATAAATCGAAGGTTATTCCCTTCAACAGCCAACCACTCATTGCTTCATTCACTCAGAATTCTTGTCTTGATGGAACTTATGAAATCGCCTTTCGAAATAGTGAAGAAATCCACGCTATTCTTGAAGAATGCCGCCTTCGCGGAAATGTCTGCTTCCTCATTTCCTCTGATTCCTACGTGTCCGGGAATCCACTATAACATTACCTTCTTTCCGTCACTTTGAAGGAAGAAGAGTACATCCTAGATGTTCTGGATCAGCTTATCAACTGGATACATAGTGTGAATTGCTTTAAGGTCACTTAGAGAATCAGAGCAAATCGTAAATTTGATCCGCGGGAGCGCATTGTTGATCGCAGTGCTCTCAATATGGCGTAGCACTTAGCAGTGTAAACGCTGCACAGGACGCCAAAACAGTTACCACGGGCCTTACGAGGGGAAACCACGGATCAGCCGATACCATCGGACAGCTTCAGTAAACAAAGGAATAAAGACCCGGTGTTTGTCGAAGATTAGGTGGAAGTATTCCCTCAACATCTCGACTGGAGAGTTTTCCTTGTCATGGTGCAAAAGATCGAAATTAATCTTCGGTTTGTGCAAAGACCAAGGAGGATTCTTACTGAAACCTTGATTTAAGGTATTAGGTGTGCGTATATTCAAGGTTTCCAAAATTTGTTTGGAGTGATATCCAAATGATTTGGTTGTTCTCAGTCTGTTATTGTAGAAACGGATGGAAGAAGAGGAAGGATGAAATACTGCATTGTGTACCAGATTATCGGGTAAAATAAGCACATGGCAAAAGTGTCGTAGTTGCCGCCGGAGGTATGGTTCGCCACTTTCGGCCTACAAAATTGGAATGGGACTAGTACGGTAGGCTCCCGTGACTAGACGGATTCCTGCATGATAGACACTATCCAACTTCTTTAAATAGCTTGCACGAGCAGACCTATATACAATGCAACCATAATCGAGCCGAGATCTTATGAATGCTCGATAAAACCGGAGCAAAGAGGAGCGATCAGCGCCCCATTCCCTGCTACTCAGTCACTTCAATAGATTCGGAGACTTTAATGTTCTCGCTCTTACGTCTGTAAGATGTTCAATCCAAATAAGTCTCTGATCGAAGATTAGACTTAAGAATTTTACTGATGGATAGAATTTTAGAATGTTGTCCTCCAGGCCGAAGTGAGGTTCTGGCAGGAGGTCTGGTCTCCTACTTAAAAATACACAGCGTGTTTTCTCAGCAGAAAAACGAAAGTCTGTTGTCTTTGACCAATGGTACAATCTATTGAAGACGAGTTGGATTTGTCTGTTCGCACCTGCGACACTCTGTGATGAGCAAAAGATGGCAAAGTCATCGACAAAAATGGAGTGTTCCACAGAATTCTTTACAGCTGATGGTATGCTGTTAATGCCCACTGCAAACAAGGTCTCTCTCAGGACTGAGCTCTGAAGGACACCGTTCTCTTGAAAAAGGACATCCAATTCTGTATCGGAAGGAACGCTGATCCAAAAAGGACTGTAACAGCTGGGGAATGTGTCCTCTAAAACCCCAGACATAGAGTTGTTGTAAAATACCATGACGCAATGTAGTTTCATAAGCCACCTCGATGTCAAAACATATTCCAACAACATGTCATCGGACGAAGAGATCTTGGATTGCTGTTTCTAACAGAAGAAGATTGTCCAGGGTTGAATGGTACTTCCTGAAACCACACTGAGATCGACTCAGCAGGTTATGCGTATCAAGATACCAGGCAAGTCGTCAATTGATAATTCTCTCCAGAGTTTTACCAACGCAACTCGTCAAGGCGATGCTTCGATAACTACTGATGGCTGTCTTGTCCTCTCCGGGTTGTAATAGAGCGATATAAGTTGCTTCCTTCCAGGAATTAGGAATATTCCCTTGGATCTTGTAAGATTAAATATATCCAGAAGATATTCTTTCGATTTCAGACTGAGTTGTCTGAGCATTTCATGGCGAATGAAATCAGTGCCAGGAGCAGTGTCGTGGGCTGTTGCTGGAGCTGACTCAAGTTTTCACATTGACAAGGAAAAGTTGAAGGGTTCCCAGTTGGTGGAGCGGAAGTCAAAAGAGGTTTTTTTTCAAATTTCCATTTCCTCGCGAAATCAGGATCGCAATTTGCTGTAGATGTTAAATCAGCAAAGTATTTAGCTATCACTGATGCCATATCTCTGTTGTTGGTGAGAACCTGACCCTGATAATTGAGCCAGATATTGGGACTCGAGAATACTTTCCAGATATCTTTCTGATCGACTCCCATACTTTAGTGGACGATCTTGCTCGGTGTCTCATGGTGTCGTCATTTCTGAAGCTGATGTGTCCCCGCAGAGGGGGAGAGTATTCTGGTGAAAGGTGTGTCTCTTGCAGGCAAAGACAGATCGAATTGCGACGCACTAAGAGCTGCAGTTCCTCACTTTGAGTTCTATAGCCATTAAGGTTCCACTGTAATATGGAAGTCATTACAATTTGGAACCACGTGGATCGGACTCTTGACCGTGCATTTCCCCTTCATCGTCGGAGAATGAACAATCCGACTCGGAGGAAGGAAGTACAGAATGTTCTTTTTACGTCTCCGCAACTTGTTGGACGGTGTTGTTGTTTTCAAAAAATTGACAAGAGTCTGGGGTTTAGCCCTGGAACCCTGTTTTTTCTTCGTCTGTTGCTTGGTACTTGCTGGGGTATGCGTCACACTGTTCGACTTTTTCTGTGATGTAGATGGACGGAGTGTGTGTGGAGTTTTTGGCTTCACGGGAACAGCTTGAAGATCTTTCTTTCCAGATATGCACTGCCATGTGTACGGCGTTGTCGTAGTAACGTCAGTGAAATTTGTGAGGACTGAAATGTTCTTCTTTATTACACGAGTCTTCGCTGCAGTGGAGTAACTGGTAGATAATACAGGGTGTAAAGCCCTGTATTTCCTCCGTGCTTCACCGTATGGGATCTTCTCGGTTGTCTTAATCTCCTGTACTTTCTTCTCTTCAAGAAAGGCGACGCACTCCGTGGTCAATACCGGATGGCTCCCTGTGCAATTAATGGACTTCACAGGCCCTAGGCATGAAACGCTGGGTTTGTGTTCCTCCTTCCCGCATTTCCCGCTGATATCACGGCCCTTACACGAAGGTGTTGTATGGCCAAATCTTTGGCATTTGAAACAGCGCAGTGTATTTGGAACGGAGCGCCGCACTGTCATGTTAAGCCATTCAACTTTAAGATCTTTCGGTGGTTTAGGGCAGTCAAATGTAACAATGCTGGAACTGGTCTTCTGCAGAACACCATTAACCTTCCTCATGATTTTACTGACCTCAACCACGTGGTCAGCCCCCCATTCTGCAATAAGTTCTTCTGTTGACATATTTATTTTTCCCCTGCAAGTTACTACTCATTTGCTGCGATTAAGCGCAACATGGAGTTAGCACTTGACAGGGAACTCTCCTAGCTTTTTCAGCTTAGGAAGGTCAGTGCCTGTTTCTTGGACTTTGTTTTCAACAACATAGAACCATTCCTCAATCTTTTTGTTGCTTTCAATGTGCCACAGATAGCTTCTAGCAGTTTATGAATGTAAAAGGGTGAAACTTTTTCTGAAGTTGCTTCCTTTCTTGTCATTAATATAGAAACATTCTCATGTATAGTGTTCTGTTTCTTTGCCGTATTTTCATCTGAAGTGGGAGAGCTGTGAACCCTCTTCCGCTTCGCAGATGTTTGTGTGTGTAACACGCCTCTCAGTCCACCCGATTCGCAAGGTGAGACAATCAAAACTTCTGAGATCCTTCCCCACGAGTTCGGAGGAACAAATATGCAGCGACGTGGAACCCCCGCATCGCGCCACTAAACCTTATACAACTGAGGTTCGGCAGTTGCCCCAATGGTTGTACGCTGTCGAGTGTTTATTCTCAACACCCATTTACCTCATCGGCGCGTAACTCACCTTGAGGTTGAGTTTTGTTTTTTATAGAGGTTTAATCCTTCCTCGCGATTCGACCGATGAAAGCAAGATCTCTACTCTTTGCAACACAACAACTTTCCACCATCGCGCCAATGGTCGTCGCTGAAGCATGTCCAAAGCTTACGGTGTCCGAGAACTGATGGCGCTGTACTAGCCCCCAGCTCGGGGCCATCGGTTCGCCAAACCCATAATCAGTCAAAACTGAGTCCCCTGCGGGGAGACGAGATGACGGCACAAGTCATTACACAGAAAAATCACTTTATATTCGTTTTGAGGGATTGCAGTATTACTTACCCAGAAAAGAAACAATTTGAAAGAGTGAACTTTTTTGGTTATCTGATTCACGTGAAACGCCCTAAATATGAAAAAAATTTGCTCAATATTATCTAAGTTGGTAAACGTATTTTTACAACAAGATCTAGTAACTAAGGACCCTCTTACGTCATTGGGAAGTATGCAGTACAACACTAGTTTATTTCGTTGTTCGAGTATGACTTCGATAAGTTTCGAGTTCATATCACTCTTAGTATAATTTCCTGACCAAAAATACCTTTTTTTATTATGTCTGTAGACATTCATAAATAATAGAGTGACAGAAGTTGCTTCCAGGAGACGTCACAGCACACTTTAGCACCATTAAATTATCAGGTTTTCTCTGAAATGAGAATGCGTTATAAAGTTTTTAGTAGGCAATGCCATTACAATTTCATTCACATCATTAAAACACACCATATCACATACCCAGGAATTTTTGAAACTCTGTTTGCTCTGAAAGATGTTTATCAAAATCCATTCGTATGCATTGGAGTTCATTACGTGGCAAATTGTCTGTTAGGAGGTCGATTCTGAACAATTTGGAAGTGAACATTGTGATGCAAATATGATAATCCTATCCAATGAATATATTATTTCACTCAACATGAGCGAAGTTCTGGTCTGCGATATGTTTGAATGTTTACAATTTCTTGATAATTACTCAAAACTCAAAGTGGCTCTTCCTCAGGAACCTCGCACTTTCTACTATTGTGCTTAACATTACACAAATTATAAGAAAAAGCGTTATGCACCTTCGGAATCCCGTCACCCTGTTGTCTTCTACACGGAGTATTTAAAACGTGCGTTGACATAATTACCGCGTTAAAGAAAATACACTCAACAGAAATTGTCACTTCAATGCTTTCATGGATCTTACTGTGTTAAAATATCCCTATTTAAATCGGACTTTCATGTATGCTTTCCTGAAACATCTTACCACATCTTTTTCCGAATTCGTCTATTGAAGAGTCCGTATTTCGTGTTTTCTTCAGTCTGATTTTTAAACATTTTGCGTATAGTATTGATAATTTTAATAGTTTTTATTATTTTTGGACACGTTTTTTGTATTAACACTCTTTATTGTCATAGTATTTTCTCCATTACATTTATTTAGTTTGAGCGGGAGCTCTTTGAAGCAAATTTTTGATATTTTTAATACAAGTAATGTAGTGTGGGATATTTGATTGTAAATGAGTTTCATCCGTGAACTTTAATTTTAGACTTTGAAGTTAGTTAATCATAAATAAGATTGAATGCATTAATGATGTAATTGAATATAATTTATGCAATTTAAATGCTTAATCTATTTTATGTTATTTCTTTTCCGTTGAAAAATGATATTTAATATTATTTAACAATTGCAAATATAAGTCGTGCATTTCAGTACATTTTTTACTTTCTTATATACGTAGTATATAGAAAGTTTTGTAATCCTGAAAAAATTCGAAAACGAGATTTCGGTGGAAGTATCCGTTTTGGGTATCCCTGATTCAGAAAAAGTTGTTTTTGGCATGACGTCCGTCCGTCTGTCCATCTGTGCGCAGCGATACTGAGTAAATAGATGAATATATTTAATTCATTTCGTATTTACGGTAGAATTTACTTGTTGTCGATGCACCTGCTTTTTGTTTTACTTTAAAGCAATGGGTACTTTACATGAAGGTCAAAGTTCGGTTTCTAGTATTTCTCAAAAACGGTTCCAACGATTTTGCTTAAATTTTTTGTACATAAGGGTCAATTAGTATGCATTACATCCGCATTAGCGGTATTTCGCTTGAAAGTTTGGTATAGACGCAGTAAAATAATATCTGTCTGCTACACTTACAAGTTAGTTACTGTTTCAAGAAGCTTGCATAATATTTAGCAGCGTAAGTGGACAAATCAGGTGTAGAATACACTTTTAGTAAACTGAAATGAAAGATATGATAATGATAAAATACATAGGAGGGTAGCAAACGCACGAAAACACATCAATTTCTCTCTACAACTAAATTACATTTACGTAACACATTTTTTTGGGGGGCTTTAGGGCTCGTCAACAACAAGGTCATTAGAGCCCTTACATTTAAGTAACACCTTTACGATATTTGTATGACTGATATGTCGCTATATGTTTTAAAATAATATTCTGAATATTATTTTACTTTCGAATTTCAAATAAAAGACAGTAATAAGTTCATCTAGCGACTTTGAGCATGAATAGAGCAGTGACGACCAAAATACAGAGAACCACGCCAGAAATGACCCATTCACTACGTAATTTTTTTCTCACTCTATTCTACAGACGGAGAAAGTATATGAGAAAGTATGTGCAATAGTTTTGAACCACTAGTTTCATTGTCTCACCAGCTCTTGATGCAGTACCGGAATCAGACCCGTATTTTTGGTGACCCGTTCTTTATTGTCACGGCATTTCAAGGTACAAGAAGGTCTCATTTCTTGTTCCTGCGTATCTCTGGCATAAGAATCATCGCTTCCACCGCATGGGATTTGAAGCCAGCTATGGATGATTATGATGACTCATGCTACATGTTACAAACGTTGTCATTAATCAATAAGGAAGCAGGACCCACATCATATGCAGTACTACGTAAATTATTAATACACCTCTACTAAATCATTCGGAGGAAATATTTAACAAAACGTGATTTCTTTTGTCAATTCTGTTACCACTATGTATTTAACGCATCATGTAGTCGAAACAATCCCCGAAAATTTGAGAAATAAAAAAAAACAAGAGACACAATTGAATTTTTTTGAGTTTTAGTAGAGTTACTTTTGAAAAGAAAAGGTTGAAAGCGCTAAGGGGGTGGATTTTACAAGGAATGTGAAACGCATTTTTTTCTTTCTCTTCTCCCGAGAAATGTATGTGATATAAATCTTATATCGTTAATTTGTGAAATATTTGCCATGGGGTTCATTGAGGGGAAGTTGTATCTTATGAAGATTCCTCATTCTTACGGTTCTTTGGGTGGGTAATTGCCAATTATTTTGCGTATGATTACATTGAAACTGTCTTCTACAAATTACAAATTTTTCAAGTCAATAAGAAACAGGAACTCTTTGTGACTTTTGTGTTTATTTTCTGTTAATAGCCATTAAAATATTTCTTCTCAGATTATTTCGAATCAAATTTTCGTATATTTATTTGCGATGAGGAAAGTATTTATTTGTTTCATTTTTTCAATAATGGGAGTCTCAATTCATAATTAAAGAAATTTTCAGAGATTTACTATTGAACTGTATAACATGCTTTTCCTTATATTTTCGTGTGGTTTCCAATGGTTTTTCATTCAGTATAAATGCAAACATCTTGGTTCGTTAGAACATGCCCGATCCCTTTAGGTCAACACATAGTCAAACGACAGACACCTCAACGTTTTCCTACATTCAGTTATTGACGTGGGAATCTACTCATGAATAACGCCAATGGGACATAGCGTGCTGATTTTCGAAAAGAATCATCTCTGAGGTGTCGTTTAGTCATAAATCACAGAAGTATTGAGTATCTCCGATCCCGATAGGTTAATATCTCATTAATTATTCCTGCCGATAACTATCTGTACACAGAGATCAAAATATCAATAATAGGATCCTGCAGAACTCATACTGTTGTTATTTACCACTGATAGAGATACTGAATATTATCAGACATTACATTCTCATCCCTTTTCATTCATTTATTTTTCTTTCTTTATTGGTTCTTTATAGTCCCCGGAAAGCCATCCAGATCCCTTGTGCTGCCAATTCGGTGGCGAAACCAATTGAATGTCTGAGCCAACGATCTTCATCGTCTAGTTACTACCACTTAACTGTTTCTCTGAAACTACTCGCAAATAATCAACTTTTGTGATCTTATTCTTTTTTCTTCAGAGGGATATAAACACAAATGATTGTTGGTTGGAGAAATAGGTTGGTTTACATATTTCGTAATAACGTTTGTTAAGGGTTCTAATGACCTTGAAGTTGGCGAGTGCTAAAACCCCAATTAAAAAAAAAAACGTTCGAAGTGTTTTAGACATTTAATTTTGAGTCAACTTCAATAATTAATTTAAATTTCTTATTTAGATGTAATACATTATTACTTTTAGTAAACACCCATTCCAGAATATGAGTTTCTAGATCTAATCACAATTAAGGTCTGCACGTTTTACCTTCTCATATACGTAGTATATAGAAAGTTTTGTAAGCGTTTAAAATATCGAAAGCGAGATTTCGACGCAAATATCGGTTTTGGTTATCCCTGATTCAGAAAAGTAGTTTTTGGCATAACGTCCATTCGTCTGTGCCCAGCGATTCTGAGTAAAGGGTGAATTAATTTGAGTCATCTGTCTTATTTACGGTAGAATTTACTTGTTGTCGGTGCACCTGCTCTGATTTTTTAAAACTTTAAAACAAAGGATACTTCACATGAAGGTCGAAGTACTCTTTCAAATATTTCTCAAAAACGATTCCAATGATTTTTCTTAAATTTTCCGTACTTAAGGTACAATTAGAATGCATTACATTCGCATTAGCGGTATTTCGCTTGAACGTTTGGTATAGACGCAGTAAAATAATTTATGTCTGCTACACTTACACATTAGTTTATTGTTTGAATTCAAAAAGCTTGAATAATATTTAGCAGTGTAAGACATTATTCTTCTTCTAGTTCGTTTAGGTCATCTATGGACCGCGGAGCTTGTGTTTTAGCTGTTCTGTTAAGACATTATTATTATAAAGACATTATTATTTTAAAATTGTTTATTCGTGAAACAGGAGACTTAGTATGGTATTTGTTATTTGTATATCAATGATGCGTGTGCACAGGGCGGACTGAGCGCGGCGCAGCGGCCAGGAGCGGAGGCGGAGGCTACGCCGCTCATGGGCTCGAGCGCCAGTCGCGCGCGCCGCACGTCCGCCGCGCTCCCCGAGCGGCGGCCCGAGCGGCATCCGGAGCGCACACCCGAGCGACAACGCGCGCGCTCCAGCGGCAGTCTGTGCAACGGCGGCGCAGGGTAAGTCATTCTTATGAAAACAGCTTATTGAATTCCGAACGAACAACTGTCATAATAATCGAGGGTTGCCATCATTAAAGAGGGGGAGACCCATACTATAGTACATAGCACCTTCTACCTCTGGTGAAGCAGATTCAAATCCCGGTTGATCCGAGTAGAATTGGCAATGGCTGACAAAGCGGGTTCGCGGTAGGTTTCCTCGGGATACTCCCATTTCCCTTGCCATTCATTCCACCATAATTTTCACTCATCATCATTCACCCCTCACCTCATTCCCGTCATTAGGAGACCGTCTGATTATGAATACAACGACCAGGGCATAAAGGAACATCCACGCACTGCCCCCTGGCAGTGTGCCTCCAGAGACACTCTGGTGAACTCCTCTAGTACAGAAGCAATTCTGACACGACTTCATTCAATCACCATTAAAGAAGAACTACATTTTCAGGATCACGACATATTCTTCATACTCAACATTTTGTGGTGCCCTCTGGCGGTCCAGGTAGACAGTATTCTACACGCTAACAAAACTCTGGCAATACACAAATCACGAAATCGAACAAATAAATATATTTTTTCTACACAACTACACTATAAATAACACTTCCACTGTACACCATTATGTATGGAAAGGTATCCCTCTCCAGTAATTCGAGTTGTTTTAGTTATTTAAAATTGTTACTCGTCACTTGCGAAGGGAAATACAGTTATTTTTCGAGAGAGCGGTATGCGGGTAACAGCAGCTTATTGAGCGTAGGTGTTGCCAAAGTTAGGCGGATAGGTAGGAGGGGTGCTTCTATTAATCAGAGCACACTCAAAACCCGTGGCGCTGGGTGAGTTCAGCGAAAGTACGATTAGTATATTAAATATTTATATCTATTAAATTGAAAACTAATGGAGGGGTATGGAGAAAAATCATTCCACAAAAGGAGACGATATGAGAATATATCTAAAATAAATATACCCCGTTGCCGGGAACGATCAATGGTCGGATCTAAAATTTGAGGACGATCGGAATGTATTCAAACGACTGAGGAGAGAGTGGGAAGGGTTCAATTGAATACTGAATTTAATATAAGGAGATATTATTCAGTGGAGAGTCTATTTATTTATTTTCAATTTCATGATCTGTCAAAAGATTGAACACGATAGGTTCCCCTTAGTTAGGTCGCAGCTTCCGATTACGATGAACAGGAAGTACAACTCAGTTGACGCGTAATGTAGTTCTTGCGCAGTTGTACTTTTTGAGCCGTGAGGTTGAGTATCAGTATAAACATATATGTAGACAAAATAGTATGTATATTTACTTAAGCCTTTTAGATCAATTGATAGTATGAGACAATATTATGAGCTTCTGGTGGAAATGCACCAAACTCTTCGTCTAAAATTTATCATTTTGAAAAGAACTGGTGGATGTTCCATTACACAAAATATGTGGCAAATGAATCTGGGCGTTGTGCAGACCTTGCGCTCATTGAGGACCCACACTTACTCCGATTTGTATTATCCTTTTAGGTAGTAACACAAATGAATCAAAGTATTTTTGCCAAATGACGTTAAACCAAGAACTTAGTACTAGCTTTCACATCGTTAGCACCGTCAACGACCAGGTGATTTTGCGATGGACCGGGACTTGAACCCTGGAGTTCCTGTTCTGGCCGTGGGTGAGCTATTCACTGCACCACCCGCCTCGACTCCCAAGTCTGAACGCAACATTCACCCGGTCTGTTCCGGTGAACCTGGGTCACATCCCCATTCAGGGGATAAGTGGCCACAGGCGGCTCCAATGCTGGTAGCTCTTAAATCCGGTTTCCGCGTCCCTAAGCGTCGGATACCAATTTTAACTCACAACTTCCGAGTATCTACTCGTAGAGGAGTGTATACATCGTCAATTGCAAGGTGAACGGCCAGGTGGTCAGAGCAGGAGGACCCAGGTTCGAGTCCCGGTCCGTCACAATTTCACCTGGCCGTTGACGATGCAAACACTCCTCTACGAATAGGTACTCTGAAGCTGTGAGTTAAAATTTCACATTGTTACTTTGAAGGACCATAGTGTGTATACTTACATAAAAAATAGAGACCGCACTGGTGACTAGGCGTACTGTTATTAACGACTCTCTTCGTGGAAGATCTATTCGTGGAGATAGTGTGGCAAATAATCATCCAGGTGAATATTGCGGCGGACCGGGACTTGAAACCAGAACCTCCTACTCTGGCAGAGGAGACACTGTCCTCTGCAGCATCTACTTGACAAAATTTGAACCCTTGATCATTCATATACAAATAATATGCGCAAACAAAACCCTGAATGATAAATTTGTGTTTCCAGGAGTAGAAAAGAGTTTAGTCTTACGATCCATGTTTTCAATTATTCGTTCATTCTTTCCCTTCCTTAAACGAGGTTTCGAAAAAGATTAATTATGAAAATAGTTTAAATGACACATTGTTAAGTCATTACAGGCTTAGATGGCTTTCTGGTCACACAAAGTGCGTGTTGTTAATTAAATACGAACGGCTAACTTACAGAACTAAAAAAATGGATTTTCAAACTGATCATATATTATCTCTCTCTTTCACAAAGGTAACTATAATTTAATTTTAAGGTAGTAACAAAAAAAGCCAACTTAAACTGCTTCTGCTTCAACTTTTTTTAGAAATATTTCAATGATTGTAGCATAATGAGCCGCTCTTGTTTTATTTATGACAAATTGGCTGACAAATATTTTCCATTCAACTACCTGTGCCTCACACAAAATCCTTTCTTATTAATTTATTCATTCCATATAATGTTGCCGTAGGTGTACGAGAATAGCATTGATTTTATATTGTGTACTCATGTTTTCTGTCACGACTGCGTGACCTTTCGCTGTATTTGTCGACTCCATATTATGCATACTAAAACCATAAACAGTAAACCACAATTCGTAGCTTCCAATAAATCAACTGAAAATAATTTTTTAAATCCTGAATAAAGCTGTTTAATTTAATCCTTTTAAGCGTTAAAGGAATATCTAGGGAAAACCATAATCTAATTTCTGGTACCCACGCCGAATGCACTCTACTTAAAAATAATACAGAATGTTATTATAATGAAAAATAAATAAAAACATTTTACTATTTTAATATATATGGGTAGATCTCATTATCAGTGATAAAATTAATATAAAACATCACACATAATATACCAATAATAAATTTAAAAAAGCAAATAAAAGTATAACATAATACAATGTTGTAGAACACCTAAAAGAACCCATCAGCAATGTCATTAAATGAGCTGGAAATAAAGTTCTTAATGTTAACAATGTATTGTTTGATTTATATTTGTTTAAAACTACATCGGTTTTTGTCGAGAAGCCGTCCTAAAGTAAGTGATGAAAACCGAGACACATATTTCCATGTAGATCAATATGTAATAAAATTAATTCGTTCGCTAAACACAGCAAATCACAATCATATATTTAACACGTGTTTAAGAGAATAAATATATTGTTTAGTATTAAAAACAATAAGAAATAAATATATTTGTGTGTGTATGTGTTTCCTTAAAACAATATTCTTGAGGTACGTAATTTTACATAATGTTCCATCGTGATATTTTGGCTCCAGATCTAGACCACTTCCTTTCTTGGTCTGTTGGTACAATTACTACCTTCAGATTCAGTGGACACCATACAAGAAAACTGTGATTTTTTATATGACGCCTATTCAATGTTTTCTGATTTTAAACTGGGAAAAGATATCCATTAAATAAGCTACCGATACCACGTGAGCGAATTTTTACCACAAACCCCTGTACTCGTACCTTAATGCAAACGGGGAAGGTATACTCAATCTCGCAAGAGGGTAGTCTCTGAACAGGATAGCCCGTGAATCGCTTCTTTGTTCTCGCAAAATTAGCGGGAACTTCACGTGGACACACCGACAAAATCCCAGGCAACCGACAAAAACAGAAAATGTTTTCTCGAATACATTGATTTTTTTATAAAATATATTAATATGGATTTTTAAAATGCGACCATAAGTGTTTTCCAGTATTTATAATAATAAAGCGTTTGAGAATTTAAGTGAATATTATAATATATAATATTCCATTAAATGTTCCATTATTTAATATTGCTTGTTGTCAATATATTCCCCCCCCCACTTTTGATTCCCAAGTGCCGCCTCTGTTAAATTTAATTCAAGTGGTCCACGAGGTCAAAAAGGCTACAAATCGTTTCTTCAAAGACAAGTCAGGAAAAAAATATGCAAAATGTGCAAAATCCGAGCCCTGCTCATATATGATTTAGGTCCTCGTCGTGCGAAGCAACTCTGAGACGAGACGCGACGTACACTTGAGTGTCTTGCCATTCTCTTGGGAGTCATTGTCAACGTTAAGAAATGGAAAGGCACAAATGACACGACTTACGCGTATCCTACGCGTGTTCTAACAGTCGCACGCGATCTGCAGGGAATGTCGCGCGACCGTTGCGTCTCCATTGCTCACAAATCTTTCAAATGACGAGAGAACAGCCTTTTAAGAATATAATTTCTCGTTTTGTTTTGATATTTGACTGATGTTGATTCTTTGATGACTTTGACTGCTTAAAATACACATATTAATAGATCATTTGAGCTACATTGTTGTGTAAAGATGAAGCTGTGGGTTGAATTTTTGTTTCATGGGCTCTAATGACCTCGATGTTGACGAGCCCTAAAGCCCCATAAAAAAAAATTTTGTTTTGTTGTGTTATATTGTTTTGAGTACCTTCTCTTTTCATAACATAATTATGGAGAAAACAAACAGTATTCTCTGTGTGACGTCATGAGTTTATGGGTATCATACCCACATACATCTGAAATGGACGATATTCGTGTATTCGTCGCGTCGCCTCCGAGTTGCTCCGGGTAAAGAGGATCTAAGATTGCGCTGCATTCGGTCGATTATTCGGGAGGACCTCTAATACTTGTATTGACAACATGCATACTGAACGAGTGAGCACCATTGTTCTCAATGTATCTTTAAAAGAACCTACTGGTTTCGTATCTTGATTATGCTATTTATTTCTGTAAAACAAAAATCTGGCTATAACTGTTTTTTTTTTTTTTTTTTTTTTTGGGGCTTTAGG